>VKOC01024473.1:0-15279 GCA_009364415.1 Spea multiplicata | reverse complement strand
AAGGCCAGTAAAAACAGCACATAACACATAAACTAAGACATTGCAATTGAAATGAACAATCTACTATCTGTAAACGATTTTCTTTCTATAAACTCTAACCCATGCTGTGCTTTGTATCCTGTATTATTAAAGTGTACAGCACAACACAGTGTGGAATAAGGAAAATACCTGCCATGCTTTTCAGATGTGGTCAAACATGTCACAGCTGTAAGCTGCCATCTTTACTCTTTGTCACTTAGCACTGATGAAATCTACAAGGAAGATATCAAGGAGTTCCCTGCTGTCATAACTGCTAAAGTATAGTTGTAGGTACTGATGACTGGCTTCCATTGATCAAGTTAAGAATATACTATTACAAGATCATTTTTACGGCAATTACTTTTAATACAACCTTAAACAGTTTAAAAACACATACTTTCCAACGGCACAAACATCTGTCTTTCTTGAAAATATTTTAGGATACCAACATATACAAGGGAACTGTGGCTCTCAGGAATATAATTTCATTAGGAAGGGTAAAGGGGGATGGAAGTATCAAATTAAATCAATCTTTAAGAAAGGATAAAATTCAGAGGATCAGATAAATTCGTAGTTTTAAAGTACATATCATAGGGTCAGTAAAAAAAAGTCTGGCCATATTTAAATATTTTTGCCACAGTTGTGATGACAGTTGTGATAAACTTGTGTATAGTGACATAACCATTCCAGGGAACTTCTGAGCTCCAGCTACCCAAAGCCTTCCCTTGCGGGACGCGGCCATGACTGCCCACTGACGTCGGTGGGCGGTCCTGCTGATATCACAGGAAACATGAACAGAATGTTTTTTCACGCTACCATACTGCCCACTTATTGGGGGAAGAAACTGCACATTGATTACTTTATGCTTGTTGGACATTATTATTATTGTTCTTACTCTATTGAGAGTGTGCCTTGACGGGGCGGATGGGCTTAATTATGCTTTGGCCAATTCATATAACCAAAACCTCTTATTTATGTTATGTTTATATATTTGTTGCCAACTTTATTAGAGTGAGAAGTGCAGACAGTTTTTGTTTTTTGTAAAGCCAATACACTGTATTTGCAGTATGCTCACACCTGTTTGGTAGACATTTTACACATTTGTATTATTTGAGCCTGGAACTAGCTTAGAGCACCAACATTTTTATTTTCCTGGTTTGCACATGACTTTTGCCCCAGAAGGCTGAATCCCTTCTGGCCCTCTTCCACGGTTACATCTTCCTGTTTTACATGGGGATCCTCAGCCTCCGCTATATGGGATTTGGGGCCCTGCATCCTCCAAAACAACCTGCAGACCCACCCTCAGGCTTCTAGCTGATGGCTAATGGGTACTAGTTGGCGCACATATATGTTGGGGCCCTTTAAGGTAATCTACAGTTTAAAGCAACAGAAACTTACTGGGAAGATATTGCTACAATCCACAGAAAGGGCTGTATACATCTTTATTAATGTCTGTGATAGACAGAATGCCTTATCACTGTGACAGGAGGAGAGGATACTCCTTACCACCCAGCTCAAGTATTCAGCTGCATTGGCCCAAGGGAAGCTCCAGGGTCTGTCAGTCAATTGCTGTGTCTGGTTCCTGCACCCTCGACGCACTCTCTCAAATGGCCACGTGAGCACCCAGCCAAAGTTCAAAAGTCCCAGAGACGCAGTAGAATACAATTTGGGCCTACACACATATTTGAGGCTGTTGGCTCCTCATTTGACTGGTTGCAGCTTGCTGTCCAGGGGTTAAATGTGGGAAGGCTTACTTGCACCTCCCCTAACACATTAATAAGGTTTGGTAGTGGTATAAACTGCTTTGTGTGCCCGCTATGTAATAGGTGAGAGTAAGTTCTCACCCTATTGAGAGTGTTCCTTGACGTGCCGGGTGAGCTTAATTATGCTTTGGCCATATATTCAATTGTATAGGTCCTGGTGCAGGGCGACTGCACTCCTCAGGGTGTTGAGCACTTAGGGTTGTGTGGCCACATACCATGAGACATAGCTAAACAGAGGAATGTGCAGGATGCTGCAGGCTGGGAGTAGGGAAGCTAAGCAAAATAATAGCAGAGACATAGCAAGCAAGGGGACAGAGCGAGCCAGGGGGACAAAGCAAGGAACAGGGAGACAGAGCAAGAAACATAGCCAGACAAGACATCCAGGGTACAGGACACAACAAAGGACAGGGAACAAGGCAAGGAACACAGGGGATGGAGTGAGGAGCTGAGATCATCCGATGTGTCTCCTTTAACCCCTTGATGACAATTGCCGGTCCTGGCACGGCACGTAAAAGCATGTGCTTTACGACAAGTGACGTGCCAGGACCGGCACGTCTTTAAACGGGTGCAGAAAGCGATCTACTTTCGCTTTCTGCACCCAAAAAACGTTGCTGAATGCCTCGACCTCGAGGCATTCAGCAACGCCGCGATCGGAACGAAGGGGCCATCTCTGGCCCCTCCACGGGGCGTCAACAACCGCCATACTTTGTATGGCGGCGGACGCCCGTTTTAAAAGCGTTTAGGAGGCGATCGACGATCGCCTCCTAAACTTAAATGGTGTCGCTGGAATGCCTCGATCAGGAGGCATCCAGCGACACCAAACACTTACCTTTCGATGGGCTGTGACCGCTCCGGAGAGCGGTCACAGCCGCAGCTGCCGGTGATCTTCGCCATCAAGTAAGATGGCCGCCGTTCTTTAACAGGAACAAACAAATTTTCAAAGTTCGCTAGATGGTCCAGACCATCTAGTGAACTTTGGCTCCACTTGCAGGTTGAATACAGGTACTGCATTCACCATGCAAGTCAATGGAGCCCAGCTTTCTAATCACAGTGTGATTAGTAAAAATAAATTAAAAAATAAAATAAAATTGATAATAATTAGAAAAAAAATAGTAAAAAACTAGTAAAATGTAAAAATCATTTCCCACTGATGTCACTATCAGGGGAACCTCCAAGTTGAAAAAATGTTAAAAAAATGTAAAAAAAAAAAATAAAAAATAAATAAAATATATATAAAAAATATATTTTTGTGAGCAAGTCCTAAAATTAGCATATTAGCTTAAAACAATTCTCGCATGGAAAGAGTTAAAATACTGGCATATTAAATGCCCGTGGGGTGTCTACTTTTAAAAAAGGTATGATTTGATGGGGTAAATTGAATTGGCCAGGTTCAACAACGTCCCAATTAACACAGGGGTAAGGATGGCCACACATCTAATTTCCAATTAGAAAAATGCACACGTACCAAATGTGGCCTTTTAGTTCCCCAAAAAAATGACACACCCATGCATGTGGGGTATCACTGCACTCAGGAGATGTTGCTGAACACATTATGGGGTGTCGTGTGACAGCGGCATATACCAGGAGCTGTAAATTCATACATAAAGTAGGTGTGTGTGGGAAAAATACACACACAAAAATACTACTGCAAACTTTGAAAAAATGCTGGTGGTAAAATGTGTGCATGCAAAGAGTTAAAATACCAGCATTTAAAATACCCTGTGGTGTCTAGTTTTGAAAAATATATGGTTTTGTTGGGCACACTGAAATGGCCCGGCTCAAAGATGTACCAAATAGGGCATGGGCAGTGGATCCCCAAATGCCAAAGTTCAACATTGAAAAATGCGCATGCCCCAAATGTGGCCCTTTTGCCCCCAAACAGCCAGGCAAAATCATTCATGTGGGGTATCGCTGCGCTCAGGAGATGTTGCTGAGCACATATTGGGGTGTTTTGTGATAGTGACATAAACGAGAACATTTTAATTCATACCTGAAGTAAAATGTGTGTGACAAAACAAATGCAAAAAAATGACTACCACAAAGTTTGACAAAGACTGGTGGTAGATATGGTGCATGGAAAGAGTTAAAATACTAGCATTTGGAATACCCTGGGCTGTCTAGTTTTCAAAAATATATGACTTGATGGGGTAAATTGCATTGGCCGGGTTCAAAGATACCCGAAATGGCACATGGGGGGAAGAATTACCAGATTTGGAAAAAATGGCTTTGAAATAGCAAAACGCTACCTGTACTTATTGCCCCATAATGGGTAGAAAAAAGCAAAAAAACATAAAAACATTGGGTATTTCTAAACTCAGGACAAATAGTAGAATCTATTTAGCAGGTTTTTTCATTACCTTTTATAGATGAGTAAAAGATTTTTCAACTAAAAGTTAGAAACAGTCATTTTTTTCTAAATTTTTCACCATATTTTATAATTTTTTTAATAGTAAATAATATGATACAATCAAAACAATGTCATCTAAAGAAAGCCCTTCTTGTCCTGAAAAAAACAATATTTAATGTGTGTGGGTTCAGTAAACGGGAAAGAAGAAAATTACAGCTAAACACAAGCAGCGCAGAAATGTTAAAAAGGCCATTGTCACGAAGGTTACAAAAAGTAAAATCAGCCTTTGTCACGAAGGGGTTAAGCAAGGATAGGATATCTTAACTGGGACATGAGGAGAGAGGAACCAAGATCCTCAGATGATTCAGGGGAAAAGAGGGCAAAGGTACATAAAAGACTGACACACATAAATACAGGACTAGCCTGGGACTATATGATAACAATTGGAGATTTAGTCACATCTTATGGCCATAGTATGCTTAGCCCACCACTACGACAAAGTAGTCCAATATATCCGTAGGTCCTAGCGCTAAACCCTGCCTTCTGAATCACTAAAGCTGAAACTAAACGTTAAATCTAAACAGAACCAAGAAGGACATACCTTTAGATTGCCGACTGAGACAAACATAACAAATGGGTGGGACACACCTTATAAAGGAAATAGAAGCTGAAGCTAAGAGCAGGGCTGAAACAAAGTATCAGAAGTACCAATTGTGGCATTGAAGAAGTTACCGCTGCACAATCCTCTTAACGGAGCAATCGAACAGCAGTGGGGTTGGGTTGTCCCTGAAGCTGCCTGCAGGGAGGAGCCTGTGTGGGCTCTTTTTTGCAGTTGCTCATCTGGCTGGTCAGAAGCAGCATTGCCCAGTACAAAACGAGTATTAACCCCTAAAACCCCATAATTGTGGGATTCAAGAAGTTGCTGCTGCACTGTTGCTCTCATAGAGTGATCACTTGTGTGGTGACCCAAGCAACAAACAGCCTGTGGCAGCAGGAACGCGATCACCAGTTTACTGGAGTGTTGAGTCTGTAGAATCGCCTTCGCGATCACCACAATTGTGGCGGCATTGGGACATTTTTTTCTGCATGACGTACCGGGTACGTCACAGAACCAGTGAGCCCACTTGGACATGATGTACCTGGTACATTGCCAGATGTGAAGGGGTTAAGAACATGCTTAGAGAAATATTTTTAGTTAGAGTACAGAAAGGGTGGTAGCAACATTTGAAAATATTTTTGAAAATGAGAAAAAAAAGAAACCTAAATGTTTTAAATAAGGAATTCATAAATTAGCCATGTGTTTGCAATCTAATGTCAAGTATGTTAACTTTATCTAAGTGCCTGCAATGATAATATGATTTCCTTGAGAGTTTCAATTATGACTACTGTATAAACTGTTATAGGGACTTTATAAAATGACATTTATAAAAAGTAATTATATAAAAAGTTTTTATTGTCATTATATTGTATTTTAAAAAAAACATAAACAGAGAATGACATGAAACATCCTTATGATTTCTCAATTAATTGAGTTTTACTCAACTATGAATAAAGATTTCTTGGTTTGCAGAGACACCTGTGATCTTCCTACATTTCTGCTATACTATTCATAGATAAAACACCCAGGCCGATGAAAGCAGAGACATTAGTGCGTCACTCTTACATACCGGTATATACATAATTTATCTGATACATTGAGTTAATGTAAGGAGAAACACTCTATATAGGCTTCCTGGAAACTATTATAGCATACATTTAATTTCAAACTTCAAAGCAACATTAGCCTTTTCATGTTTAAAGCAAAGCTTTCAAGAAAGCATTGGCAGTTTTAACCAGAATTTCAAATGGATGAGTATTTTGCTAAGCTGTACATTTTGTTTCAAGCACCTGTATCTCTTGCTTACCAAAAAACAATGAAACCTCAGAAGATAACAATCAATTTTGGGGCTATTTCTTTAAATTAAATCCCTATTTGACTCAAATAGAACAAAGTGTAAAATCTTAGTAAAATGAAATCCAATTTTGAGTAATATTCAAGTAATATTCATTATTTAAATACATGCTTTATAATCCTTAATGTAATTATAAACAGTTACTGTCTCCATAAATTGTTTACTCAAGTTAATATATCAAATACATACAGTTATATGATATCTTTAGATCATAGTAAAGTCTTGTGAAAATGAGTTCACCATAGTGAATGCTTTAGCCTAGATTCTTAGTTTAGATTCCTTGTATACCATGATAGATGCAAAACCTGACAGAATTTAACAATCGTTTCTTCATAATTGAGATCAGACCTAAAGTTTTATAGATATTCTAAACAGAGATAGATTTCTTCTTTACATGTTTTCCAAATTCTATTTAGTAAGTAATAATGAGCCACCTCTTATGCCACCTCGGATCTGGTTTGTTGTTCATATGAAATGACAATGCATTAACTGTGCCGCTGTGCACAAAGCAAAGTCCATATAGTCGAGTGGCCTGCACAGAGCCCTGACCTTAACGCCATTAAACACCTTTGACGTGAAATGGAACATTCATTGTGAACCTTGGACCTTGTTCTAATATATTAATATCAGCCTAGTCAAGCCCTAGAAAGGTTAACAGAAAGATTTGGTAGGCAGATTTTTCTCCAGAATTTATATGCGTCTACTTTTCATATAATGCTGAGAAAGATATTTAAGTATTAAAACTCATCAAGAAATGTGATTTAGAAAAAATATTGGTTTCCGAAAAAGCAGCGCCACTGAGAATTTGCATGTTGTGACAGCTGTTGTTGAGGCTGAAATCCAAAATTAATAACTCTACTAATTGACTGTAACTGTCATGTAGACAATTATTTTAGTACTAATTCATTATGAAAGGATATAAACAGGTTTTACCTCAGAAAATGTTAATTGACATCTCTACATTCGCAGTTCAATTTGGATCATTAGTTTGAAAAACATATTTGGATAATTCATCGAAGTCAAGATGCAGCACATCCATTTTTGTTAAATGCCCTTACTAATCTACTTGTAGTCATGTTGCAATTTTATTTATTTATTCATAATTAATGTTTGTCGATGTGACATTAGGGCTACCGTACACAGTAAAATCATGCACTTTTCCAAGCAGTTATATAGTTAGGGATGATGATACCAAGAAAAAAAACATAACTTTTATTTTTAAACAGGAGAAGTACCATTAAACGCTTGGGATATGCCCTGCTAAATTAACCCCTTAGTGACAAAGCCCGTACATGTACGGCCTCAAAATCCATTGTTTTCAGTGGGTTTAGGGACCGCCTATTGTCCTTAAGGGGTTAATAAATGTCTGAAAAGATCCAGTGCCAAGTACCCCATTTAGTGTGCCTGGAGTGTTTGAGCAGGTTAGGTGCCTCTGGCACCTAAGTAGAGTGAGTCTTACTATATTTTCCCCAATAAATGGTATACATGGAGTGCAAATATGTTTTGTTCCTCTCTGGAATTGTTTTGAAATACAGAGTGATAGCCTTGCAGGAGTTCAACAGAGCTTGAAATTAACATAAATAGACAAGACTATGTGACATCTAGTATTACTTTCATTACTATGTTTGTTTAGCAAGATTTGCTGCCGTGTTTTATTCAAACCTTGATCTAAAGGAAAAACATTTGGGTTTTTATAAGGATATTAATAAAATGAATAATTTTAATACTATAGTACTCACTTTACAAAAATATTTAAAATATTCTTAACTATTTACCGTATTTGCTTGATTATAAGACAATGTTTTTTTCAGAGCAAATACTCTGAAAAATACCCCTCGTCTTATAATTGGGGTCGTCTTATAATCAGACCTCAAATAGGTCTGACTATGAGGCATTTCGCGATTTGCGTAAACAACTTCCGCTGCAGCCGGAAGCAGGTGCGGCTAGCAGCGGGGGTTGTCTGCGTCCATCGCGCAGACCTTCCCCAGGGAGTCAGAAGCACCGGTAAGTTGTGGGGGGGAGTGTTAAATGGGGGGCATAAGGCATTTCTGCCTTTTAACCCCCTTAATGCCACTCTGCCTCCAGAAATGCCCTTTTAACGCTCTATATGCCACTCTGCCTCCTGAAATGCCTTAAACCTGAGTGGCATATAAGGCATTTCTGGAGTGGCACATAGGGGGTCAAAAGGCATATCATGGGGCACAGTGGCATATAGAGGGTTATAAAAGGCATATCATGGAGCACAGTGGCATTTAGAGGGTTAAAGGCATATCATGGAGCACGTGGCATAACAGGGGGTATAAAGGCATTTGGCAAGATGTGCATAAACTTGGGCTGGTTGGAAAATAAAAGGAAATAAAAACAAAATATTTTTCTCAATCAATGCTTTATTAAAAAAAATAGTTTACATGAATTAACATTTTAACTGTAAATACTTTTTCCTGTAAGGGTCGTCTTATATTCAGCTTTTCTTTTTTCCTAAATTAATATTTTGGGGGCCGTCATATAATCAGGGTTGTCTTATGATCGAGCAAATGTATAAATATCTAGTGCCCAATATATTACAATACATTTTCTTAAAGGTATGTGCAATATGTGCAGGTCTCCTTTAACATCTGTTGTTGTATTCAAAGTAGACATTGTTATGTGGAAGATAAGATTGAGATTGAAGACTCGCCCTGACAGGAGCCAATGGCTGATAATTCACGAGAATGCATCCTTCAGCTAAATCTAGGTGGGTGTAAGCTTCACTTTTACAGGGCAACCACATATACTGCACTGTATCCAGCACAATTAAAATGAGAGTCTGCTGCTTGAAGGTCCTGGCTGGCCCTGTATAATGTCGAATTGAATCAGTTAGATTTCGACATTGTCCTTACCCATTAAGTTATACAGCGTCATAAGAAACCTGCCATTATTTGTCCTTCATAATGATTAGTGAAGTGAGAAGGTTAAAACCACAATTCTCTTGTGAACTCTTCTTTTTAATGTTCCTTTTATTGAATAAATCCCTGTATGATCCTCAGACGAGTTTTGTGGGGAAAACATTAAATGGCCTCCTCCACCCTTCGTGTTATGCCCTTCCAAAACAAATCATAACAACCAAGGCTCGCTGCTTGGAAATTGCAAAAATACCTGAATGTATTGCATTTTGGCCATGTTTGAGAGGCCCCACTTGATGTTAAGATTTTTCAGATCAGGAACAAGCATCAGGATGTATGATGGTCTTGCGGCTACCATCAAGGCAGACATGATATATCACTGCTTAAAAATGTGATACATTTTTGTGACTATTAGAATCTCTCACTTTCAAACATATTTTTTTATGTCACTGACTTCCTGCTTTTATCTAGTTCCATTCCAACCATACACATTTGAAGCTATTGTTTAAGAAATTCTGATTTGTATAGAAATACTGGATATCCAACCGATTTCTATCATGAAATGTTAACTTCAATTGTAAAATACTTTTACTTGAAAAGTTAATAACGTTTCAACATAAACAAATATGCAATATTTATGCTGTCACTAGCCCACCAGTCAGTGGCGTAACCACAGGAGTCACAGGGGTCACACCTGAGACAGGGCCTATATCTCTAGGGGCTTGGGTGACCCCAGAGACCACTTGAACTGGCACAGAGAAACACAATTTTGAACTGGCAAAGGGAGACAAGAACACAGTGGGGTAACATTATGTTATGTCATGTGAAACCTAGGCTGCTCACACAGTGTGCGAGCAGCTGAACCTACAGCTGAAGGAGCAGTAAAAGAGCGCAGGCAGGAGGTAGCCATCATCACTTGTCAACAGCGGTACAAAATATTTCTTTAAGCGTAGGGTTTGTGTCCACTTTTCCATTTCCCACACATCTAATGCTTTCTGTACATTGTGTTATGTTAATGCTGTTATACTACTTATTAAACAACTGGTAGAAAATTAGGGGCCACAAATTTGTTTCTTTTTGTAGTTGCCTTCATCTGTGTGCTGTTAGTAGTAGTGACCGAGGGTAGCAGACTAATATATGCAGTAAAACAAATGCATTCATTAAATGAACTACCAGAGCTATTATGTTGGCAAATGACTTGAAAGTGTCTGGTGATGACAAACTTATTCAGTAGAGAATATACCGTACTTACTTATGCAGAAATCCTGTGAAAGATCCACAACTTCAGTCACAATACAAGTGGTGTGAAAAAAGTAAAACACACAAAAAATCTCATTGCTACCCCCTCTACAGACTTGGTAGTCATTTGGCCATCCATTGGGTGGAACTTTAGATGAGAAGTTAAATGCTGCATTGTTGTTTTCCACTCAGGATTTATGAGAACTACTTATCTTATGCATTCCAGAGTGATATGCTCCAATGATTTTGTTTTCCTGTCAACAGCGAGACTATGGTTTTTTCTATAATATTTTCAAAATTAGTTATCTATATATTTGTATTAATTAGTCATATGCTGTCTTTCTTTGTACTAGATCTTACATTTTATCTTAGTTACTTCCTTGTAGGTTATACTGGAGCATATGTTAACAAGGTGGGGTTCTAAAATTGTAATGGGCCCAAAAAGGTGCTAAAGGATTATTTGAGTTACACTAAAAATTCTACTTAATTCAATTAAATCAAATCAATTGACTTTAATTAATAATATCTATTTTTGTCTTTATACTGATATTTCACATTCAATTTATTATATTTACTTTATGAGTATTTGTTTTGCTTTGGTATTTCAGAAGCTAAAGCCCACATGTTTGTATTTCTAATCACAGCTACCTAAGAAATAAGCATGTGTTTAATCTCTCTGAATTTCTGTTAAATGTAATCCATAAAACGTGATTCCTCATCCAAAAGCATCTTGTAATAAGTTATGGGAAGAATTAATGAATATAAAGTATATTTAAAAAATCTATTATCCACATAATGTACTAGAGAACTGATTAAATGTTGCACACATGATATTGACAGATGCTGGAAATGTTTTAGCCTTTTGTTGATGAAAAAGTAGTACCATCCACCAAATGCCTTGTCAAAACAAATTTATTGGGTTTTGGTTCACCATTAGCACACTAAACACCAATGGTCTAAGCATTGTCTAAAGTGTATTGCTTGAGAACAATCACTCCCTACTCACCAGCATGTGTTAGCTAAACATGTGTTATCACTTTGTTTTGCCTAAATGAAGTGTAATACATGAAGTTATGACTTAAAAAATTATTTGAATTGGTCATATATATCCAGGTTGTCAAGCAGATGCCACTTTTTGATACAATATCATGAGTATCAATAAAAGAATGGTAATCTTTTAAGTATCATATGATGGTAATATTATTATTATTAATAGTAATGATTGATAATTATAGTATAATGAGGATTTAAAACAAAATAATATATATAATATATAGTAGTGTGGCTTGTCCTGAAGGGGAAATTATAATAGAGGGGTCATAACTGCTTTATCCCAGCATTTCTCCTTCTCTTTCTGTATCCCCTAGGACTTGGTTACTTGTTCCCTGGAGTACTAATGGGGTGTTCTCATGAGGGGACACACAATTGACCTACAGAAACAACAGGTGAGGAGGGCCCTGCTCCAGTTTACAATCTAGAGGGAGTTAGGGCGTATTACATAAGAGTCATACGTCTAAGTCGGAGAGATGAAACACGCTAGGTTATCATGGTTCACTGACACGACGCACTGTGTCGTATTATCCTTCTGCTGACCTTTTAAATGGAAACAAATAAATCTTGGATATTGCTTTGGAGTGCTCAGGGGGACAGACGCATAGGCTGGGAAAAGGAATTCCAGAGGATAGAGCAGCCCTTGTGTTATAGGCTTATGATAAAATATTTACTTTTAATTTCTTCATGATTAATGTAATGGCTTAGGAAAAGATTAATGCAATATATAATTATCTATTAGGATTTAGTGTACTCACACTTTCATTTATGATATTGTAAGTATACTAGTAGATATCAGGCAGCCATAACGTATGATGGTCAACTGTCTACATTTGAGTTTTGTGCTTTGTTTTTGTAAAACTTACATATTATGTGTCACGATCTTAAAGGTGGGTTTCGTGGTAAACAACTTTGAGTGACATAGTCAAGGTCGTCCCTTGGGGCAATGCCAATTTTTGGCTAAGAGATCGCAAGTTTTTGGGGGGCAGATTACCGCGCTTACTGAGAGACTGTATCTCACGGGTATGTTGCAAATTATTATCTTTATTGGCAAGCATTTATACTTATGAACTCTGCTTTATAGATACATTTTTGGATTGTTTGTAATATATATATATATATATATAGTATATATAATAATATATATATACTCAATAAACAGAGTTATTTTATTATATCCTCAACTATTCATTACAAATAGAGGGACCTTACCATTTGTATAAAATTATTTCTTTGGTACCTGTATTATAAGATCTGCTAAATCCTGAGAAATATGACGTTAAAAATGGGAATGAAGGTATGGACCACATTCTAATACTTGCAAGCATTCATGAGAACTAGAAATCAAAGGAGAAGACAGACAAAGATAATTGGATGAGCAGAGAGACAAGACTTGAGTGTATTTAGAGATGAGTAAGGAGATGTAAGTAGGGGAACCGCTATGAAGAGCTTTGAAGGTCAGTCAGGAGTCAGGATTGAAATGAATCCGGAAGTGCATAGGCAGCAAGTGAAGAGACTGAGAGTGGTTAGAGATTTTAGTAAACAATGGGAGAAAAGAAAAGTATGGTAGAAGCATTCATGATGGATTGTAGAAGGGCGGCACATGTATAAGGGAAACCAGCTAGGACAGAGTTGCAATAGTCATGGCGGGAGATGATGAGAACATGGACAAGAGCTTTAGTGACATCTTGTGTTAGGAAGGGATGAATGTTTTTAATATAGAGATGATGGTTGTTTAAGTCAGACTGAATATGGGGGTAAATGAGAGGTCAGAGTCAAGTCACACACCAAGAGAGCAAGTGTGAGGGGACTGGCAGATGATTGCACTTTTGACATTGAGGGAAACTGGTGACGGAACGTTAGCATTGAGTTTTAGGAAAGTTACAGATATCCAGTTAAACAGAAAGAGAGAGATCATGAGAGGGTAGGTACATTTGGGTGTCATTGGTACATATACAGGGGATATTGAAAGCCAAAGGTTGAGATTTGTTTTCCAAGTGAGGTAGTGTAAAGGGAGAAGAGAAGGGGTCCTAGAACTGAGCCTTAGGGAGCCTTGATTGAGAGGGGAAGGGGTGGGCAAATGTTAGTAGGAAGAGAGACACTGAAGCTATAATCAGAAAGGTAGGATGTGTACTAGAGAGAGAGCAGAGTCACGGAGACCAAGAGTTAAAAGTAGCAGAAAGGTCTGTAATATTAGCATGGAGTTGTAACCCTTGGACTTGGAATTTGAAAGGTATTTCTAATCCGGTAAAAAGGGCTAAGGTTCTTAAACACTTGAATTCTTTGGGAGCTCAGATAGCTTTATTGTAAGAAACATGCTCGGAGGAAGTGGAGCACTGTAAACTTCTCAGGGACTGGGTGCAGGAGGTAGTGGGAGTGGTGAGACCAAACAGGGGTAGAGAGGTGTCTATGTTATTTCACCTATCTCTAGATCTCTCCATATCAAGAGTTATTACAAACCCAGACGGTAGATATATTGTAGTGTCATATTGTAATATTAATGGTTTTTTAATTCTTTTAATGCAATACTTCTATCATTGAATAGTGACAATTTCATTGTAGGTGGAGATTTGAATGTGCTAGATCATAGTAGAGGGTCCTATCCTACCACAGGAACACGAAGCAACCCGATCTTACGCCTCTGCAGACAGTTGCAGCTCATTGATGCATGGTGCATTTTAAAACCAGTTGAAAGGGATTTGACATTTTACTCTCATCCCCATAATTCCATAGTTCTCCCTTTATACAGTATATTTAGGGCATTTATTCAAGGCCTTTATCACAACTAATAATTTAAACTCCCCTCTTTTTGACCCGGGCAAAGGCACCAGACAGGGATGTCCCTTATCTCCGCTCCTTTTTAACATTGCTTTAGATCCTTTCTTACGCCTCCTGTTAGACTCACCCACTTACAAGGGCATATTGATCAGGGCTTGGTGATCCACCAAGCCCTGATCAATATGCCCTTGTAATCCACCCTCAGATCGCTATTTGGCAACTCTGCCTACTCGCTCTTTTTGCCGCTAACCGGCAACTGCACATTTCAGGGGCTGACTCCAGATAACAGATTAGAGGGATGGAGGGCTAGGGGAATCGCTTTGTTCCTCTGGGGATTGATACCCTTTTCCAGTCCTCAGGGAGAAATACTCATTACCTCCCTCCCATATATGGCCATACCTGCAAGCAAAAGACTAATTACACCAGACCTTACATCACATACATCCTGCTCAAAGAAATCATGCACTAGAGGTACTACTCAATTCATCATGCTCGACCAAGGTCTCGATTTCGACACTCTATAGAGAGTTATTTCAATCAATTAACTACTCCGAATGCACGGCTGGCCTGGCCAGGTGATCTTCTCTCCATCAGGGCACCTCCCTCACCCCTCATAATGTGTTGCAGGCGTACACACGTCGACTAAACAACCTGCAAGCTTCATGGTTTCATTATACTGTTATTATAATTCCGGCGTATAAAACAACTTTTTAACCCCAGAAAATCTTCTTAAAAGTCGGGGGTCGTCTTATACGCCGCGTACTAACCGAGTAGCGGATACTTACCCAGCCGTAGAGTGCCACAAAGCCACGAATCTCTAGGGGAGGGGCGAGTGGAGAAGCCGCCTCCCCTGGGCCGGTCTTCAGGGCCGCGCCGAGGTAGGTGCAAGATAATGATCTCCCCAACTATCCCTGATCAGCAGGGCTGGTTGGGGAGATCACGACCTCCCTCTAACTATCCCGACATTAGGGAGCTCGAGGTCTGGCACTTCAGACCTCGGCTTCCCTGCTCCCTAATCACTACGCGCCGGCTATTGATGCCGAGCGCGGGGATGACGTCATGTCCCGGCGCTCGGCATCAATTGCCGGCGCGTAGTGATGAGGGAGCAGTAAAGCAGAGGTCTGAAATGACAGACCTCGCGCTCCCACAACTGGATGGAAGAAAGAAGATAGAAGATAAGGTAAGAGATGGGGAGAAAGGGGTGTGAGTGCAGTGTATGTATGTATATATGTTGGTGTGAGATGGTCAGT
>VKOC01024472.1:0-22842 GCA_009364415.1 Spea multiplicata | reverse complement strand
CCTGGGGATGATGGGAGTGTGAGTACAGCCTCCCTATGCCATGCTAACATCCACCCCCCTTACACATTCATGCTATCACACACAAACACACATTCACAAACATTTAAATACTCATTCATTCCATTAATCACACATACTTACCCAAAAGCATCATTTGCTCTGAAAAAAACCTCGTCTTATAATCGAGCAAATACGGTAGTTGAGAAATTAAAACAATCTTATGCCAGCAGTCACATTAAGGATCAGGGATAGCTCTTCTTGATTGTAACCCTTTTGACATTGTCCTTGGTTTATTTTGGTGCTAGTTTATCTTGTTCTTAAAATGTTGAAACCCTAAACTGACTGTCCTATAGTAGGTTATAACTCAAAGTTGACCTCATAATTTGTGTCAATTTTATGTCAATTTTTTTTTTAGACAGTATACTATGCAAAGGGTATGCTGGTAGGAGCGCACAATACTGTTACACTAATTGCAAACATGCAATGCTTTACTGATCCCTTTTGAGAACCCAGATTGTAAATATAATTGTTTTTGTTATAACAAAAAGTTCAATTAATACACTACTCCAATGATGTATCCTGTTTTAGGTTCAGTGGTTTGAGCAACAGACCTTGAAGAGAAGAAAGAAACGGCAGGTTAATGTGGTGCCAAAGGACCCTATGTTCAGCAAGCAGTGGTACATGGTGAGATACATTGGCTTAAGACTCATGAGTCCCTAGTAATGTGTGAGGTGGCATTAAAAACACAACACACTATAGCTAGTTTCGTAATTCCGAAATGGCAACAGTACCTAACGTTCTCCAGGCATTCTGGTGTGTAACATATTCAAACCTCTATGGTAGTATATCTCCGAACATATTTGTATATGGTATTGATTGTGTGTATGTAGTAACATAACCATCTATAATTAGTCCTGCCTTTGGAAAGTTTTATATCCCTGTTTACCCTTCTGTGCTGAAAGAAGCATCCAAGTAAATTGGAATCTCCTATACAAACAATGTATGTGAAAGTACTTTGTAAAAAAAACAAACCAATAATAATAAAATTAGAGAATAAATATCAAGCACTTTAGGGGGGGAAACTGCAATTTCCCCACCCATCCTTGGATTAACACCATCAATTGGATGCTTGAAGCAGCCATTCAGTGACGGCGATCAGCTTGAGCTGATTTTAGGTAGTTATATTGCATGCCAGGTGATGTGTTCGTCGAAACACATCTGCTGCAAGGACAATAGTTGGGTCGCAGGCAAATACAAATGGGAATCCCCCATGCACCTGTACCATGTACATTTTTAAAGCAACCTCTCTATCATATGCATATGGTGGCTTAAGCTCTTCCCATATTTTGGTATTCTCTACCTTCTCCAAAAATCTACATTGCATAGTTTAATGTACTCAAGAAATCTGTGTGCCAAGTCAAAGGAACAGTCCAGTCCCTACTAATACGTTTGTGTGTGTGTGTATATATACAGTAGGGTCCAAACGTCCCCTTTCATGATCTGCTTTTATTTCAGCATTTCTGAAGAACTAATTTGCTTAACAAAATATACAGTGCTTCTCAACCAAATTACATATTGTTTATACAAAATCAAAGTAAAACATGTTTTTAGTACTGAATATTAAAAAGACTCACCCGTTTCCCTTTTCAAATCCTTATAAAGATGTTCATTGGGGTTGAGGTCCAAATATTGCAATGGGAAAGTCATGCAAATTAGAACTCCTTGCTCTTTGGACTTCACATATTGAAGCCATGCATATCTGTTTAGGATCATTGTCCTACTGGAAAATGAATCATTGTTGACAAAACTTTAACCCCTTCAATCTACTGCAGAGCAAACCAGGAGTGGTCCGATTATGATCAGCTGATTCATGAACAATAGGAGGTGTCTGATCATAAGGTTAGTTATCAGTACTCCTAACTGCTAGATATGATTAACCTGATGCACACTAAAAATGTCCCCAATCCCAGGGAGGAAAACCCCCCAACAAAACAAAATGACATATGTGCAAGCAAAGAAAAAGGAAACTGAAAAGTGATCTGACGAAATTCTGAGTTTTAAGAAAACGAAAAGCTCATGTTCCAATTTTTACCTCGCAATGTCTGGGAAAACCTGACGTACCCATGCATTTGGGAATATTGCTGTACTCTGAGGGTGCTGCTGAATACAAATCAAGAACTTTTTCCTGTTCTTTCACATATCCAAATGGCAAAACATGAGACATGTGTACAGAGCAAAGTCTCTATCATGACTGGATGCTACCCCAAATCTGTGTTCCCTTAGCACAAGATGAAAACCAGGAATTCTTTTTTTTTTTATATTTTATTTAAATATTTTGTACTTATGTTCTCAGATTTAGAATACATCGGTAGGGTATTACAATATCAGAAAAAAAAAAAAAAAAGAAGTTCTTGAATGGAATTATAAGCAATTAAACAGTTATTCAAAACGAACAATTCATTATTCATTGTTATATTCTGTTCTACCGTAAGATATATAATTATTTAAGAACTTTATAAACAAAAAAACAGTAGACTGCTACCCGAACCGAATAAGAGAAAAAAAAAAAAGCAAAGAATAGATTACAGCGTATTATCTAGTATAGGCTGTAAATGTGGCAAGCAGTTGCCAATCGCAAAACCACACATAACATTCATCCAACAGACAGACATGGGAGACAATGAGAAGCACCAAGGAGCTAGCTATTACTCATAAAGTAGATCATGGTATAATATAATATATATAACGTCCGCCAGGGGAAAAAGACAAAAAAAAAAAAAAAAAAAAAAAAAAAAGAAGAAAAGTTAAGCCTCAGGTAGAGAATTTCAAATGTTCTCTGGATCAGTGTCTCGAAAGTGTTTCCAGGGTAGCCAAATATTGTCAAATTTGGAAAGCTTATTAATTTTAATATAGTATCCTCTTTCCATTAAGTACTGATGATTAGTTTGATTGATAACTGATCCCCAGTCAAATAGGCCTGCCTGTCTCCAGTTTCTGGCTATGCATATTTTTGCAGCCATAAATACATGGATCATTAAAATTCTATGGTTTAAGTGATATTTCTCAAGTCCCAAATGGAAAAGGAACATCTGTGGGTCTAGTTGGTCCTGAAAGTGGAGAAGTGAGCCAAGTAATTGCAAAAGGTTATATCTTAAATTTAGTAGTTGCGGGCACTCCCACCAAATATGGGCAAATGTGCCCATATGGGAGAGACAACGCCAACATCTGTTTGAATTTGTATTACTGATTTTATTGAGTCTAGTTGGAACCAGGTACCATCTATAAATTGTGTTTAATATAAGTCTCTATTAAATTTATTGAGTGAACGTGCTTTCTTGTAAAAACCAAGGCCTGACGCCATTGATCCAAGGAAAACTCGAAACCTATCTCACTTTCCCACTTCAGGATTGGTGGGTCTTTCTCATCTTTTTGCATAGTTAATAAGAGTTTAGATGAACTTGAGATTTGTTTTTTTTTGTGAGTTGTTAGCCAATGTTCTAATGTTCCTATCAATTCCCACCTGATTAATAAGATTTTTAATCCTCAAAAAAGAGAATAGTTCAGATGGTGGTAGAGAAAAAGATTTGCATGTCTGGGGAAAGGGCACAATGGTATATTGGTTTAACAAGTTACCAATGCGAGAAATGCCGCATCCTTGCCATCTGGTCAGGTCTATATCTCTAATAAAGTAACGAATAGCCTCAATTGGGGTAGAGGGCATAAGAGATCTTTTTATCCCCATACTTCGTTTGAGTTTAAGCAATGTTTTCAGTGTGTCATATATTATGGGATTCAAGATTTTTATGTCTTTCAATCGAGGTGTGTCAGCCCAGAAGAGAAGATATAGTTCCTCGTGGCCCATGTCTAATTCCTCTATGTATAACCATCTTGGGGAATTATTAGATTTTTTTATCCCAAGCCAAATAATGGGTCAACATTGTAGCGTCATGAAGTTTGTTAATACTCGGGTAGGATATTCCCCCTCTATTTGGTTTCTTAGTTAAAATGTTATTTGTTATCCTTGGTCTTTTCTGCTGCCAAATAAAATGGTCGATGGTTTGCTGAATACATTTCAAGATAGAGGGGTGAACTCTCAAAGGGATTGTTCTGAAAAAATAGAGAATTTTAGGAATTAAGTATCCATTTATTAAATGTTCGGCCAAGCCAAGAGATTTCTAGTTTTTTCCACCTTGAGAGCTGTGCTTTTATTTTATCAATTCTTTTTTTGTAATTAAAATTAATAAGCAAAGGAAGTTCTTTTGAGATGTAAATTCCGAGATAATCTATAGTTTGTGAATTCCAATCGAGTGAACACAGAGACTCAATTATTTTGTCTTGCGTAAAACAAGTCGTGATGAGTTGCGTTTTGCCAAGATTAATTTTATAGTTAGAAATGAAACCATATTTATCTAATATTTTAAAGAGTGCAGGAAGAGAAGAATCTAAGTTCGTCATTGACAAAATAACGTCATCTGCATAAAGAGAGATTTTAAAAGACTCTGAATTAATTTGTATGCCAAATATATCGGACGATTGTCTCAATAATTCCGCAAGAGGCTCTATACTAAGGATGTAAAGTAAAGGAGCTAGTGGGCATCCTTGACGGGTTCCGTTCCTTATAGGGAACCAATCTGAATTCAGTAAGTGACCGACCACTTTAGCAGTTGGATTAGTATAGAGGTTCATGACGTAGTTTTTGAATGTTCCTATGATACCATAGTTTATGAGGACCGCTTCTAAGTATCTCCAGTTTACACGGTCAAAGGCTTTTTCGGCGTCAAGCGCCAAAAAAGCAGATTTAATTCGAAGGGAGTTAGCCTTATGTATAAGGTTTAGAATCTTACGGGTATTGTCCGTAGGACTTCTACCTTCCACAAATCCTGTCTGGTCCTTATTAATGATATATGGTATCACTTGTTTTAGTCTCTGTGCTAAAATTTTAGAATAAATCTTGATATCTAAGTTAATTAGAGAGATAGGTCTATAGTTAAGTGTTGAGCTTGGGTCCTTGCCTTCCTTGGGGATTGGGGTTATTGCCGCTTGAAGAAGTTCTCCCGGTAGTTGTGCCTTTAAAGAAAAAGAGGAAAATACACGCAGTAATAGCGGGGCAATCATATGCTGTAGCGATGTGTAAAAGAGAGAAGAAAATCCGTCTGGACCAGGAGCCTTGCCTAATTTCATTTCTTTTATAGACTTATTAATTTCTAATAATGAAAAGGGTTGATTTAGAAATTGTGTTTGTGAAGTCGAAATTTTTGGAAGCTTTAAATTCTGTAAGAATTTGTTTATTTCCAAGTCCGACTGTGAGACCTCAGGAAGATTATATAAGGTTTTATAATAGTTAGCGAAAGCATTAGATATAGCTTAAGGGGTAAGAAAATGGTTATTTCCAACTATGATTTTTTTTTTAATAGTTTCAGTTTTTTGTTTAGCTTTTAAGTTTGTTAGATAATATTTTTCCTACCCTATTTGCTAGAATAATACCAATTCTGGCGTAGTTGTAAAAGCATCCAGTTATTTTTTTCCTGTTCTTTAGTTACAATTTCCTTCCTAATAGATTTTATCTGGTGAAGCAAGGGAAGGTCCCTATTATTTTTATTAATTCTCTCTAACTCAGCTAATTTTATGTAAAGTTCTGTCAACGTAGAACCCCTCCGTTTCTTCTCTCTGGAGCCTATTCTTATCAATACTCCTCTCATGTATGCCTTAAAAGCGCACCAAAGAGTAGGATCTGATACTTCCCCATTGTCATTTGTCTGACAAAATTGTTTAGCCTCCTGTAACAATTCGTCTAAAATTGTTGTATTTCTAAGTAAGGATTCGTTTAGTCTCCATTTATTTCTTGTTTTATAGTCGGGATTGTTAGTTATTTCTAGAAAAACTGGCACGTGATCCGACCAAGTAATATTTCCTATCTTGGAATCCCTCACCATTTTCAGAGAATTTGCTTTTGTCAAAAAAAAGTCAATTCGCGAGTACGTTTGGTGCATATTTGAAAAGAAGGTATAATCTCTCTCTAATGGGTGAATAGTACGCCAGCAATCAAACAAAGAATTTCTTAATAAAAAATCTTGAATCCCATAAGATTTATTTGTATGTTTATTAATATGATGCTTAGAATGACTAACTTAGGATCCTGAACAGAATTGAAATCCCCACCTAATAAGAGGGTACCTACCTGAAGGGAATCTATTTTAGTAATAAGATTGTCCAAGAAACGAACCGAAATCCTGTTTGGGGCATAGACATTAACTAGTGTAAACGTGATGTCATTAATTTTAACTATTAATATCAGGAAACGTCCATTGGGATCTCCCTCCTCATATATAAGGTCTATTTTAAGTTGTTTGGAAAAAATTATTGCCGCTCCCCTTTTCTTTTTTGCCCCTTTTAAATTGGCCGAATAAATATAGGGATATTTTTTAAATTTCCATAAGGAAGTAGGTGGTTTAATCCAATGGGTTTCTTGGATAAAAGCAAGATCAATATTATCTTGTAACGATTTAAATAAAGCACTTCTTTTTTGCGGAGAATTCAGTCCCTGGGCGTTTAGGGTAAAAACCCTAATGGTCATAGAAAGTGGTATGTTGCCCCTGGTGTTTCTCTCCTCCCTCTTTCATACTTCAATTTTACAAAACAATCATCACATACATTCATCTTCTCTAGAGTTCAAGCTGGTTACAGCGTCTTATCCTAAACATCAGACGGAATCAATGTTGGAATAAAAGGAGGAACAAGAAGTACAGCTCAAGCCACCCAGTCTGTAGACAACAGAAGTACAGGATGAAAGCATAACTGACTTTATTAGACAAACACATGTATTTATATGCAGCAAATGCAAAGTCCTCCTTCAGGCCCAGCAAGGGGAATACACAAACAATACAGACCCCCTTTGGAGATATAGTATGGAGAACATAAAACATGCCACTGAGGGTCCCTCCAAGGGAGCTTGCCCACACCCAGGGTGTCGTGTGATAGCCCGGGGTCCCCATTGTCTATTTTCCAAACAAGGCCCTAATTGGGTTTTGGGTCCCGAACAAAACCGCTTTAAAATTTGACCAGGTAATAATGGAAAAGTTATTACCTGGCTCCTCCGCAAGTTAGGTGGCGTTTGAAAACTACGGACCCCTCTGTTAACTTTTCAAAAAGCGCCTTGATTGGTCCTTCGGTAGGGATCAACGCCCGCATTTTTTTTTCTTTTTTTTTTAAATTACTTTGGAAGCAGTGATGCACATCTTTCATACTTTTAAACTTGTAACTACAGAACAAATTTAAGCCATAAGAGATGTTTCCAAAATCAAGATAAATACCTATTTTTGTTTTATTTATTTCATTTGCACTAGTTGCTAGTTTTAAATGTGGCATTTTTTCCCCATACATTTTCTTACTTTCTATTAGATGGTTAAACTAAATTATGATTGAAAAGGATATAGCAAATAGCGAAAAAAACAAAAACCCTTCGCTCAAGTATAAGAATAGAAAAACAGCCTTAGCCCTTAAGGGGTGAATATATACATACATATATTGGGACAGTTGTGTCATCTAGGATTGGTGGTGGAAGGGAGGTATGTTTCTCCTAGATTCCTTTCCTATGTGAAGTGACACCTGAGTCTTCCACCTGCTAGGTGATTAATTAAGTGAATGAGAGGGTGGATATAAAAGGGAAGCCAGGAGGGCAGGTAGCTCTCTAGCTGAGGACACAGAATTGTCTGTGGAAGAGACCTGTGAGTAAAGGTTGCTGGACATATTATTGTTAAGTTGGCAGAGAGAAGCTCTCCAGCTGGTAGTGAGGGACATCCCGAAAAGGTATTTCTTTTGTCTTTGCAACCTTTCCAATAAACCTGACCCTGTGTCAGATTGCACAAACTTACTGCTGTTTGCCTGGTTTGATTGAAGACGGGCACTTGTCCCTTGACCTCAGCGAGGGGCGATCCCAGACCTACCTCACAATATATATATATGAAAAATAAACTTGTTCAAGGCCAGCAATCAATAGTCAATGATGACAAAGGAAGACATTTTCTACCTTTTTAGAATTGGATGCACCAATGAAACGTGTGTCCGTTTTACTATTTCATGTTATTCTAATGGTAATTGTACAGAGTAAATGTGCTTTGGTGTTGCATCAACCCTTTTTATACTGTAATAATTAGTTATGCAGCATGCTTGTAATTCTTACATCCTTGTAGCAGAATAACGATGTGAATCCTGACTTAGGAGTGCTGACTGCTTGGAGCCATGGGTACACAGGAGAGGGTGTGGTTGTGACCATCCTGGATGATGGGCTTGAAAAGGACCACCCTGATCTTGCAAAGAACTATGTAAGTAAAAACAGTATTGAACGGCCATTTAAGTAAAATAAAGTACCAGAGATTGACGGGTTGCTCATAAAGATGAGCTTCTCAGGTCACCCTCATGTCTACTAGTATATTGCTGATGATCACAACATACTTTATCTCAGATGTATTTCTTTTATTCATGTTGGTTTGCATGGATCCTGTTAAGGGATCCATGCACTGAAATTTGTATACCCAAAAGTTTATTTCAGTGCTGGTATCACACTTTTATCATGGGCTCGTTTCTACAAATACTGGATGATGGATTACTTGCAATTCAAGCAGCAGTGTGTATCTAAGTTGAAGCAGGTTTATCACCTAAGAAAACTGACGTTTATCAGTAGTGCATCAAAATGACTTTTAGTTCAATGATAAAACTGAATAAACTACAGGTCTTCCATCTCCCTTATTTTTCCCTTTACTTATGTAGTTAGCAGTGCTTTGGTCACTTCAGATAGCTCTCACGCTGCATCTGATGGGGACAATTTTAATGAGGAACTCTTTATTCCCTGCTCTTTATTCACATATTAAATATAATTTACACTTAAGTAATTGTAATTTTCATCTATTTGTCACTTATCAGGACCCAAGGGCAAGTTACGATTTCAACAATAACGATCCTGACCCCCAACCTCGATATGATCCAACCAATGAGAACCGGTAAGTTATGTATCTCGGGGCTCGACAAACCCCAAGCAGTAGGTCTCCATGGTGACAAGAAATCACTTCCTGGCGCCTAGGGTTTTGCATGATATAGGAGGCACTGACCAGGGTGGCACTATTAGAGAGTTATGGCATTATAGGGGGTTAAAAGGCATATCATGGGGCAGAGTGGCATATAGGAGGGTATAAGGCGTTTCTGGGGCAAGCCTGGGGGCAGACTGCCTCCTAAACTGGATATCGAGGCATTACAGCAACACTGTTTGGGTGCAGAAAGCGAACTGAGATTAGTGCTGGCACATCTATTGTCGCTAACTGGATGTTTGTACATGACGTGCCCGTACAGTCAAATTTCATGAAAGGGTGAAAATGTTTTTTTCTATTATGTATGATGGTAGAGCATCACTTTAGGTGCTGCCCCTGCTAGACACCAGGGAGTTTGGGGATGCTTTGGTTAGTTAGGGGGAAGGGCAGTGGCATTTCTAGGGGGCATAAAGCATATTGAGGGGCCACAGTGGCATTTCTAGGGGGGGGGTATAAGGCATATCAGGGGAGCAGAGTGGCATATCTGTAATGTGCATAATGAATTAAGAGGGAGGGACCTTAAAATGGCTATTGGTTTTCCAAATTTCTGTTTGTATATAATATATACTGATTATGCTGCATAATACATACCAGCTCCTAGAGCCAAACCAAGTTTATCAACCCCTGATGTATATGATCCATGCCTGGCTTTATTTTTATTTGCATATTTTATTAGTTAATGTGTGGGAATTCTAACTTTCTGTATTGGCCAGTTAGTCAAATCCTTTTTGCGTGTTTCTTAATGTTTGTATAACAAAGCAAGTTTGTGTGTGAACATAGCCCAAGTTTGTTTAGGATTTATTTTATTTGTATGTCTTACTTCAATCGGCGTACATTTTTTAAAACAAATATGATCCTTATATATTAACCCCTTTTTTTACTCAGGGTATTCTGTACCCTAACCATGGGTACAAGCAGCATTTTTACATTGTTTCTTTAACCATGATTCTCCATTTTGTTTGTGCACTCACACAAATTATATATTGATTATTTAAGAACAGAGCGCTTTCCTTGGCATTCCAGGTGGCACAGGTGAAGAAGGCTCTGCCTACCAGGTAGGGCAGGAAACTCTATAAAAAAAAAAAAAGAGACCCCCCCTTCCTCCCCAGTGTTTCCTGCCCTATTTAGTTAGCGGCGTCGGCTGCTTCTTACCTCTGTTTTTTTGTTCTTTTCTCGGAGCCACGGGGGGCATCCTTCTCTAGCATCCCGGTAGTGGTCCTGGGCAAACCCTCCTGAGACCTCCCCACATAGAAAATCTGCGGGGAAGACGAAACACAAAGCCTGCTCATCTTGCAAGAAGACGCTGCATGACCCATCGGCCAAAATGTGCAGCTCCTGCTCTCGGCCTAAAGAGGTTTCCATGTCCGAATTTACCTCCTGGTTGAAGGGGGAACTTTAGTCTACCTTTGACTGTTTTCGAGCCATGGCAAACTCCGCTCAGGGGACTGTGCCTCAGCAACAACCTTACCAGCAAGGTCCACCTAATTTCCTCCCAGATACTCCGGAATATTATCCTGTTCCATTTTCTGAGTTGGATTACCAGTCGAATGACCCCCAGTCTTCGGACGAGGAAGGGGAGATTAAAGAGGAAACATTTTTCTTCCCAGTAGAAGAAACAGGAAAACTCATCTCTGCAGTCAGATCTACTTTGAACCTACAGGATAACATACCAGATCCTTTTCAGGGTCATTCCAGGAAACCTCAGACCTTTCCAGTACATAATTCCCTTTCTGCCATTATCGCGGATCAGTGGAAATGCCCCGACAGGAGATTTATCACATCCTCTAGAATTAAAAAGCTTTTTCCATTTGACAATAAGCCCTTAGATGCCTGGGAAGTTCCAAAGGTGGATGCCGCGGTAGCCAAGGCCACGAAAAAAACAGACATTCCTTTGGAAGACGCGTCCCATTTCAAGTATCCCATGGACAGAAGGGCTGAAAATGCTGCCAAAAGATCGTTTGAAGCCACTGCAGTGAACTTTCATCCATCTATTGCCATTGCTTCAACTTCTCGAGCAATTAAAGTCTGGATCCAACAGGCGGTGGAAGACCTCTCATCTATACCAGGAACTGAACAGGTTGCAAGGAACTTGTCTGATACCTGCTTAGCAGTCGATTCCATCTCCGACGCTGCTATCGAATCAATTTGTTCTTCTGCTAAAGCCACAGCACTGTCGGCAGTTTCTAGACGAGCTCTCTGGCTTCAATTGTGGGCGGCAGATAATGCCTCAAAACATAAGCTTTGCAGCATTCCGTTCCAGGGGAACCATCTCTTCGGAAGCGATCTCGACACGATCCTGGAATCCACTACGAGGGACAAGTACTGGTTACCTTAGAGGACCACCACGTTTCCGGTCAAATTATTACAGAGCTCCGAGAGAGAGAGAGAGCCCTACAGGCCCTCATCCTCCAATCAGGACTACCAGTCCTTTCGGGGTAAACCCTACGCAAGAGGTAGATTCCAAAAAGGTAGGGGAAGAGGCAAGGCGCGATATAACAGGGAGGTTCTGACGCCAGCCGGCTTCAGGTGGGGGGGCAGGTTAACCTTCTTTATTCATGCCTGGGAAGAGATAACGTTAGACCCCTGGGTCCTACGCATCATCAAGCAAGGCTACGCATTGGAACTTACTCACCCACCTACCCAGAAATTCCTGTTGTCCATGCCCCCTGCAGACCCTTGGAAAAGATCACGGTTTTTCTCCACACTCAAGAACTTCGTTCACGAGAGGGCTCTGGTTCCGGTTCCTCATCAAGAAATAGGGGAGGGAACCTACACTCACGTTTTCGTTGTGCCAAAGCCATCGGGGAAATTCAGGCTGATCATCAACCTACAGTCGGTCAACGCCTGCATAAGATACAACAGGTTTCATATGGAATCCCTGAAGTCCGCCACAGAGATTATTGCTTCAGGGGTCTTCAACCTTCGGGATGCCTATTTACATGTTCCCATCAGAAGAGACCATCAAAGATTCCTCCAACCGGCCGTACCATTTCCTCAGGGAATTTGACACTAACAATTTCAGGCTCTTCTTTTTGGAATAGCTTCAGCACCACAAATTTTCACGAAGCTCATGTCTGTGGTCGTGGCCTTCCTGAGGCAGAAGGGCGTGAAAGTGGTCCCATACCTGGACGATAGGCTCCTCATAGCGACCTCGGCAACCGTACTCCAGTCCCACCTAGCAGTATCTCTCAGGACCCTCCAGATCCTGGGATGGCTAGTCAACTTACAAAAGTCTCAGTTTCTCCCGAACAGATGTCTTACCTTCCTGCGGATGATTCTCGACTCACACAAACAGAAGACGTTTCTCCCTGGCGACAAGATCCGAAGGTTGAGGGAATTCACACACACGGTCCTAAAGAACAAGAAGGTGTCCATCAGATCCATCATGTCATGACTCTGCCTAATGACCTCATCCATTTCAGCGGTCCCTTGGGCACTGGCTCACGCAAGACCTTCAAGACCACTGGGACCGCTCCATGACGTCTTTATACAAGAAGGTCCGTCTCTCCCCTTTTGTTCTAGCATCGCTCTGATGGTGGCTGGCGGCCAGGAATCTTTCGCAGGGACTCCCTTGGCAGGCGAGAGGCTGTATAGTAATTTCTACCGACGCCAGTTTGAGAGGTTGGGGAGCAGTTATGGGAAACAATATCACCCAGGGAACTTGGTCTCCACAAGAATCAAAGCTGCACATCAATCATGTAGAACTGCTGGCGGTCTGGAGGGCTCTAAGGTTCTGGTCTCTAATCCTGCGCCCAAGTCTATTAGTATCCTTTCGAACAATGTCACCGTCATGGCCTACCTCTCCAAACAAGGTGGCACCAGAAGCAGACGCCTGTAGGCCCTGAGCGCTCAAATCTGCAGATGGGCGGAGTTCAGCCACTGCATCCTCTCTGCGCTTCATCTCAAGGGTTCATTGAATCAGGAAGCTGACTACCTCAGCAGACAATCGGTGCTTCCGGGAGAATGGTCTTTAAACAAGGGGGTCTTCGCCTTCATCACAAGGAAATGGGGTTCTCCTCAGATAGACCTGATGGCCACTCATCTGAACAAACAGGTAGAGGAGTTTTTCTCTCTTTCACCAGTCTGTCAACCTCAAGCCCTGGAAGCACTCTCGCAGACCTGGGACTTTGATCTTGCGTATATTTTTCCCCCACTTCCCTTTATCTCCAGAGTTCTCCGGAAGATTCAGGGAAGCCCTCTGAAGATCATTCTGATTGTTCCTCTCGAAGAATCTGAATCTTGGACCTTACCAACCTGGCCATAGACGAACCCATCCTCCTTCCTCAAGTGCAGGACATTCTCATTCAAGGTCCTGTTCTCCACCCAGATCCCTCCCGGTTTAACCTCTCAGCATGGCTTCTAAAAGGGAGATCTTGACCGCGAAGGGCTTATCTACATCAGTGGTGGAGACTATTCTCTCCGGCCGTAAGAAGACTACTTGTTCTGAATACCAGAAGATCTGGCAAACGTTCATCACCTGGTGCAACGTACAGGAAGTGTCTTCTCCATCCATTCATGAGGTGCTGCGTTTTTTTCAGGACAGCTTCGATAATGGGTTACAACCGGCTACTATCGGGGTCCAGATTTTGGCCCTGAGCAACTTTTTACACTTCAACCTGGCTATCCATCCCTGGATCACCAGGTTTTCTAAGGGGATGTGCAGACTTTGTCCCCGGCTCCGTTCGTCGGTTACGCCTTGGGATCTTATTCTCGTTTTACACCAACTCACCGCTTCTCCCTTTGAGCCTCTAGAGGACACCTCACTGAAGCTGCTCACCTACAAAGTTGTCCTAGTGGCCCTCACTTCCGCTAGGAGGGTGAGTGAGCTCCAGGCAGTCTCCAGAGTGGAGCCTTTTCTCAGGGTTCTTCCAGACTGCATTATCCTTCATTTGCCACCTGAGTTTCTCCCTAAAGTGGTTTCAACTTTCCACTCGGATCAGGATATCATCAGTTGGCAGTCCTGGCCGTGTCCCGCGAGGGAAGGCTGTGCAGGTACCCGGAGTGAAGAAGTTTTCCAGGGATGTACTGCTTTTTTCCAACAGACCAGATCAGTAGTAGATTTTGGAGGCTGTTGATGGAATCTGCCCGGAAAATGTCTGCCAAGGACTTATCTGCCTCTCCGGTCCCGCTCCGTAGCCGCTCCCACAACGCTTCCTCCTCAGGCGGCTTCCAAGGCAGCGAGTACCACCGCTAACTGGTAGCACAGCGTCACAGTGTGGTCAAAACTGTAACGTGACCTCTTCATGCAGGACACGCCTCCACCTTTCCTTATTTAAACTTAGACTTCCTCTTCTGGGTCACCCTTGGTTGGTGTATTTTGCTGTTTGCCAGTGTGAGTTACTGTGACTGATTTATTCGTTTGACCCGGCTTGCTGACCTCGCTCCTGTTTACTGATTTGGCACCTGTTCACTGATCGTTTGGCATCGACTCTGATTGTTTGACTACTCTTCTGGATTTGATTCTGCTCCCCGCTTTGCTGGTTTTACCAGACC
This sequence comes from Spea multiplicata, assembly GCA_009364415.1. Lineage (NCBI taxonomy): Eukaryota > Metazoa > Chordata > Amphibia > Anura > Pelobatidae > Spea > Spea multiplicata. Next base: position 8,269 of record VKOC01024472.1, on the reverse strand, counting down.
CGATTCTCGGTTCCTGCTCTCCTGGCTACTCCTGGTTCCTGTTTGCCTGGCTCACTCTGCCATCCGGGGTCGTCCTCATCCAATCGTTACAGAAATTTAGCTCCAATTAAGCAACAGTATTTAGTTTTGGGTACATTGGAGTACTTGGGTGTAGTGGTGGGTTTAGCATAATATTGCCATATTATGCAACGTTTGCATTTTGTTATCTTAGAAATGTTTTTCAGTAGCCTTAATAAAAAAATAGTTTATAATCTATTTGATGAGAGTGCTTTGATCTATGGATTATGTACCTTGTGCCTTCCCCTTTATATAATACAAAGAAATTGAACACTGCCATTGTTAGCTAAATGACAACTTTCTTATACCAAATGTTGTCTTTGTGGTCAACCTTGTGGACACATTTCCACAAGGTCAGTGGGATGCCAAGAATGGTGATTACAATAAGTGTCAGGGTGTTCTGCTAAATACTGACTGGCATAAAGATTGACTTGGTGACCTATAAGATCCAAAAAGCTCCCCAGGGTATTTCAAATGCTATTTTTTGTAACTCTTTCCATGCACTAATTCTACCACCAGTCTTTGTCAAACTTTGTGGTAGTAATTAGGGATGCACCGAAATGAAAATTCAGGATTCACTTGGCCAAAACTGAAAATAAATACAAAAAATAACCACACTTTTATTAAAAAGTAATACACCAAAATTGGACAAAAATAAAATCAATAATATTAATATATGTATATGATTAACAGCAATCACACTCCTATCATGCCCAGGTATACCCAGGTGCTAGAAAGGATTGGTTGCCTGGGCATAATAGGAGTGTGATTGTTAACGGCAATCATATATAATATATATAAATATTATTGCATTTTTCTGTCCAAATTTGGTGTTACTTACTTTTATTAAGTGTGGTTAACACACCAGAATTGTACCAAAAAACCCAACAATATTATATATAACAGCAACCACACTCCTTTCGTGTCCAGGCAGCTAGTACCTGCTAGAACCTGGGCATGATAGGAGTGTGATTACAGGCTCCCTATGCCATGCTGCCCCCCCTCCATACATCCATGCTATCACACACACACACTCTCTCATTCAGAAACATTCATTCACTCATTCATTCCCTTAATCATGCATACCGATATATCAGTGCATCCCTAAAAAAAAATTTGCTGGTTTTTTTCTCGTCGCATACATTTTGCTCCCGGAGTGAATTTACAGCACCTGCTATGTCACTGTCAACCACCTCAGTATGTGTTCAGCAACCTCTTCTGAGTACAGTAATACCACCCATTCATGGGTTTGCCTGGCTGTTTGGGGGCAAAAGTGACACATTTGGTGCATGCGTGTTTTTTAATGTTGAACCTTGACATTTGGTCATCCTGTGCTCTATTTGGTACATCTGAGAAATTCAATGTGCCTAACAAACACACCAGCCTTTGTCAAAGTTTGCGGTAGTATTTTTTGTGTACTGATCTTGGGCAGTATTGACAAGTGTTCTTTCAGTTTTCTTATGTTTGTATGCGTGAAATGCGTATACTGTATACGTAACACTGCCCTGTATGTGTGTGTGTGTATATATATATATATATATATAAACTCATAAATGTTTGACAAAAATGCAAAATCATTGACGGTGTATTGGCTTTTGTATATTCAGTTGGATAGCTTTAAGGGTTCTGTGCTTTAGTGATGGGTTTATATGCAGAAGTAAAATTGTATATGCTAATGGATCCCTCATCTTATTTCTAGCCATGGTACCCGATGTGCTGGTGAGGTAGCTGCACTTGCGAATAATGGTATCTGTGGTGCAGGAATTGCATATAATGCTCGACTAGGAGGTAAATGCCCATTAACATATTATGTCCTGCATTTAGAATGGTTCTAAATCAGATCAAAAGCCTGGTGTTGGGTGGGTTTACTGTTGGCATTGTTGAATTGATAAACTGTTGGGTCCCAGGGTTGTGCAGAGCTCTTCAAATGACAAAAACAAATGTTTAAGATACATGCAACACGTGTTGAAAACTTGTGTGTCCAAGAAATAATTAAATTTATAATGTAAATCAGAAGGAAATAGGTGGTACCTTCTGGCCCCTGGGGGGCCCTGGCTTTTTTATTTTTTATATAGCTGCTTGCACACATTCAGCATGAGTGGACTGGTCAAACTTTTGTACTGGTCCTATTCAAGCAAACTAGCTAGCAATTCAAAGATTTCATAGAAAACCAACCGGCCCTAAGCCTACATAGTTGTATGTGAAAAAAGTCCTGGCTTTAATACATAATAATTTGCCACGTTAAGTAGGTGCTTAACCTACGCATGTTGCTGGTTAAAGGGACACTTTAATGATCCCTGACACCTAAAGTATAGAAGAACGCATGTTTAACCCCTTAATGACAAAGCCTGTACATGTACGGGCTCAAAATGCATTGTTTTAATGGGTTTAGGGGCTGCCCATTGTCCTTAAGGGGTTAAGTACTTTGTTAAAGCCTTAACTGGCACAGAAGCTGCATCCCTGTTTGAACACACCTGGATGGCAGCAGAGGATGTGGGGCAAATGCATGTGGGTAATCAACATGACAATTTAAAAGGGCCACGCAGCTATCGTGCATTAAAGTCCATATGATGGCTGGAGTGTGCCCTTAAGGATATTTCTCAGAAATAGTCGAAAGACATAAAGTAGTGGCCTGATCACCTTAGCAACCAATGTAGTGTTGTGCTCAATAGGCCACACCATTTTCTAACATAGTCCAGTTTTAAAAATGATATATTGAAGCTGCTCTATTTCTAAGTATTTGTGTGTCACTTATGTAACTGTTTCGTTTGTGTTTTTTAACCCATAGGTGTGCGGATGCTGGATGGATTGATCACAGATATCATTGAAGCCCAGTCACTTAGTCTAAATCCACAGTATATTCACATTTATAGTGCTAGCTGGGGCCCTGATGATGATGGAAAGACCATAGATGGACCAGGAGTGCTAGCAACAGAGGCTTTTTATAAGGGAATAGTAAATGTGAGTTATAGCCAATGTTCCATCTAATTTTTCTTAGGTGGCGTACGCAGAAAATTTCTCTTGTGCAAAAATTTTCCCAGAGCCAAAATTATGTGCGCACAATATCCGCACCGCATAAAGTATCAAAGAAAATAATATATATTTTTTTGTTATTGGGAAACTGTTGTGCGCACAATTTTTGGACGTGTGCGCTCTCTAAAAATGCTATGTGCACGCGCACAGCTTAGAGGGAACACTGGTTATAGCAATGAGGTATTGATAGGCTTACCTTCCTCAAATGTATTTTTTTTTATAGGACCAGATTGGCCTACTAGGATACCACAGGATTTCCCGATTGGCTGCCTCCCTTAGGGCTGGTCTTGAGGCCAGCCATCTAATTATACTTAAGGCCGCCAACGAAGGTGCAGGAGCAAGAATTAAAGTGCAGTTGTATTGGCGGCCTTAGTCATTGCCACATATATAATTAATGGCACGGCACTAACTTGCAGATCCACTGCGTTCCTGCTTCCGTTTTGTTCCTGCTTCTAGTGGAGAGACACAGATAGTACATACAAGCTGTTTGGGGGCCGCTGAAAAACTTTGGTGAAGATGGCACTGACAATCTGGGTGGAATGGGCAAGCAGTTTTGGGGGGCAAAGGTGTTGCATGTGAGATTGGGGGTTTCCAGATACGCCCCTGTGTTAAATTGTATGAATCGGCACCATGAAGTATGACGCTGCTATGTTTCCAGGTTTTAATTGCCAGTAACCTAACTAATGTCAGACCTGAAAAATGCAAAGTCCACATGTATCTCTGGGTTTTTCCTCCCAAACATGTATAAAGAGTTCAAGTAAACTAATGCATCTCGTGTATTATTCTACTTTGTTTTTTTTATTATTATTCTGACATTCTCTGTCATACAATTTTGTTTTATTTTCATCTGTTTGCTCTGTTTTTCTTTCTCATATGCCTATATTACCCCTGTTTTGTAATCAGTGTAGTCATGCCTTTCATTTAACATACCTACCTTAATTGATATTGAATCTCTTTCTTAGGGCCGTGGTGGCCTTGGATCTGTCTTTGTTTGGGCATCTGGAAATGGTGGCATCCATTATGACAACTGCAACTGTGATGGGTACTCCAATAGTATCTACACTCTTTCTGTGGGGAGTACCACAAAACATGGAAAGGTCCCTTGGTACAGTGAGGCGTGCGCATCCACACTCACAACCACCTACAGCAGTGGCATCAATAAGGAAGGGCAGATTGTAAGGACCAGTTCAATACAACATCCAATTTAGATGCGTGACCTAAGTGTCAGTACACCTCTAAAATGTCAGTATTGAAATAGGTTAATGGCTCGTGATGTAGATTTACGCTTAATGCACCAATGACATGGAATTTAGCCTTTTTAAATTACCAGTGCTCAAATCCAAACCTGCACATATTACCATTAAACATTCCCCTTGCTCTGGGAGGTTTAGTCTTTATTAAATGAACAGTATGTATTTTTAGGTTTGGATTTGAGCACTGACACTTTGATTGCTATACCAATTTGGACTGAGTGCATGCATAATGTATATTTGAAGTGGATTGGTGCTTAGAGCTCTTAACCCCTTCAAGGCCGGGACGTACCTGGTACTTCCGGGTCAAAGGTCACCGGCAGACCGGGACGTACCAGGTACGTCATCGATGATACGCGATCCGGCGTCGCTTTGAACGCTGGGATCGCGAGGGGCGGGTGCTACTGACCTCTGGGTGTCCCCAGCGATCCGTAGCAGCCACTCCCCCTCAATTCCGTGCACGTGATCACTTTGCAGCGAATCACGAGCACGGAATTTAAATATTTTAAAAAAAAAAAACCTGAGGTCTTAAAGGGAAGACGCAGTTTGCCAATGCCGGTCCGGAAGGGGTTAAAGAAAGAAGGTCTAAAACAATAAGTCTGGTAAATCGACATGGTACATCTCCCAGACAATACTTTTTTAACATCTATCTTGATACCTGTGGATGTGAACGAAGTATCTGTATCTTGTGCAGGTCACCACTGATATACGTCATAGATGCACAGATCAACATAGTGGTACCTCAGCTTCTGCGCCACTCGCTGCTGGAATCATTGCTCTTGCACTAGAGGCAAAGTAAGAATAAAGACAATGTTTTTTTACAACAAAAAGGAAAGCTGGAGAAGTAATGCTTGACGCTTATTTTGACCCCCTCACAGCCCAGCTCTTACATGGAGGGATTTACAACATATTGTTGTGAGAGCATCTAGCCCTGCCAACCTCATTACTGAAGACTGGGTAGTGAATGGCGTAGGAAGAAAAGGTAAAGACTGCCAGCTTACTAATTAATTGCAGGGCAGGGTTTACATGCGAGTACATGATGTGATACTGCAAGTGGGCAAATATCTTGCATCTTTGATATGTGCAGAAGTACAACCACTGTGCCATCCTATATTGATACACAGGAAAATGAGAATTGAATCTCAAATATTCAAGACAAAAACTGACCAGGAAAACAAACCCATTAATTGTTTAAACTCAACATTTAATGTGACTAAACTTATAGATGAATCAAAATCACTCATTCCAGGTCACTTAACAGTATTGTAGTAATACAAAGTATATACTAACTAAAACCTACTCAACCTAATAGCAAGACTCATGATAAGAAAGGAGTAGACAGTCATTTACATCGCTCCCCTATAGAGAGATGCTGGTTCACAATTAAAAAGGTGAGTCTGGGGGCGTGCCCGACCTTTGGGGAAGATGGCTGCTTAACTGACTAGCTCCGCCATCGCTCGCCCGTTTTTTGCTGAAAACGACTACACGTGCTGCTATGGGTCGAAATAAGAAGCCTTCCTCGGACCCCTCCACCCCGGGTGGTCGGTCCCGGCCGATCTCTGCCTCCCTGCGAGACTATTTCCACACTCCGGCAGACTTGGCCTCGCAGGCCTCTGAGGACCACGAGGCAGGTTCCCCCGCCAGTATGTCTTCCGCTGACGATCCTCAGCCTGCTACTCCACTACCTCGCCCTCCTCCCACGCCTGAGGCACTGCAAATTTTTTCCTCTGCGCCGTGGCGAACGGACTTCTCGAATCTCATCGTGGAGCTGAGACAGGTCGTCCGCGATGAAGTGGCGGCCTTACGCACCGACCTCTCCACGCTGGAGCGCCGGGTGACGACCCTGGAGGATACTACGACCTCGCAACATCAGGCCGCTCTACTTACCCAGCGTACTGCTGACCACCACCACCGGCTCTTGATCTCCCTCCGACGTCGCCTCGAGGACCTCGAGAACAGGGGTCGCCGCCACAACATCCGCGTCCCCGGTGTGCCTGAGGGCGAACCTGCGGAGGGCCTCCCTGACCTGCTCACGACCCTCTTCTCCGACCTCATGGGCCGCCGAGTGGATTCATCGCGGGAGGTGGACAGAGCGCACCGGGCCCTTCGGCCTCGAGGTAACGCGGCCAGCCCGCCCCGAGATATCATTTGCCACTTCGTGGATTTCTCCGTGAAAGAAGCTATCATGGCGCGGGCGCGCGAGGTCGGCTCCTGGCCCTACCAGGGCTGCACTGTCACCTTCTACCAGGATCTCTCGGATCTCACTCTCCAGGCGCGGCGGATTCTACGCCCTCTTACATCGGAGCTGAGCAGGCTGCGCATCCCGTATCGCTGGGGTCACCCCTTTATGCTTACCATCAGGCATGGAGCAACCTCCCACCATGTGCGTTACTACCGTGACCTCCCTGCGGTCTTAGCTGCCCTGGGACTTTCGGATCTCACCATACCGGACTGGTCCCTTCTGGGCCTCGACCCTGATGTGGAACCCGCCAGACCGATGCCATCCCGCCAGCCCAGGCGCTCTGAGCGCCCCCGTCGGCTCCCTGACCGCGCAGCGGCTGCTCCCTCTCAGCGCCCGCCACCGCTGCCTCGAGATGCCGAAGAATAGAGGACATGTTTTCATTGCAGCGTGGAGCTTTTGGTATCCTTATTAATGTGTACCCCCCCCGTATGCTTATGTGTGCCGGGGGTTGGCCGATTGCTGCGTTTCGATCTGTAGGCCATTATTGTTTGTTTATTTATTTGCTCTGCTCACTGTTTGCTCCGACACTGGTGAGGCCCGGTACTCACCTTGGTTGCCTGGGGTTTTTTTTTTTTTTTTTTTTTTTTAATATATTTTTTAATTTATTTTATTTATTTGTATATTTATTTATTTTTTGTTTTGTTACTGCACATGATTTCATTGCTCACTCATGGTTGCTGCCTCCACGTCGTGACGGCTCTGTGGTATTATGGTTTGTGTACACTGCGCATACTGCTCCTCGCACTTTTACAAGTTGACCGTTTCCACTGTGGGCCATTTATTGTTTCCATTCGCACACATTTCGATGCTCTAGTACGGTCGGTGTTCCGCGTGCCTACATTCCTGTTTTTTTTTTTTTTTTTTTTTTTTTTCCTTTCTTATCTCTTTATTTTCTTTGATTTGTTATTGCACATAATTCCGATACTCCCTCGCGGTTGCCGCCTCCACGTTGTGGCGGCTCTGTGGTATTATGGTCGGCGCATACTGCACATACTGCTCCTCCATGAGGGGGCGTCGCTATTTAGTGAGACCATCCTCACTGTGTACCGCATACCTACATCGCATATCAGGCGGGTCACAGCGCAGGTTACGTCCTTTCTGCTGTTTCCATCCGCACCCTTTCCATGCTCCGGTGCCCCGCGTGCCCACATTCATGTATCCAGCTCCACACGCCCTCCGGGGTTTTTTTTTTTTTTTTTTTTTTTTTTTTTTTTATATATATGTACATATGCCCTTTCTGCGGTGTTCTCCCCACATGACGGGTTGCGGTCTTCCCACCACAGGTCCCTCTCGTCCACGCTAGTGGCGGCTGACCTGCCTATGTACGCCCGCTCCCTGGCCATACTCTTATGCACCGACACACACCCTGACACGCCCAGACACACTTACCTCTACTGCCTTCCCTGACACACACTACACCCCACTGACTCATGGCTGGGGGCTGAGCTTGCCTTTGGGCTAGCTCGCCTACGACCCCCCTGGGGCTCTCCTCCGGACCATTCTATTTTTCATGGGGCTCTATTATGCTGAGCCGCTCCTCCCTTGTGGGTTTGTCGGCGCCCTGACCTACTGTTGTTACTTATTTACCATTCTGTTTCTGCCTTATGGTTCGGCTATTTCACTGCATTTGATCTGTACCGTATCGCGTGACTGCGTTCCTGTCTCTAGCTCTCCACGCCCTCCTGGG
>VKOC01024471.1:0-15772 GCA_009364415.1 Spea multiplicata | reverse complement strand
ATATAATGTTCTACAGTTTGACTAATCTTCCCACGGAGACGAGATTTCACTCTAGTAATTCAGCAAAGGTGGACAAAGTGATTAGGTATTGCTGGCGTAAATAATGGATTTAACAAAGGTGATTTTGCAAATTTAAAGCAGCGTGGGCATTTAATGAGTAAGCTCCTAATTCAAGATCCAAAACGTCATTAAAGTATTTTGGTATGGTTTCAGCTTAATTGGGTACATTTGTTAGGTCAAAAGCTTTTTTTTTAAAATACACATTACATTTGTGGATTTTTTTTAGTAAGCACATATGAACAAAATTAATATGGTAGGCCTCTAACAAGCATTTCTGAAAATGTTAAAATTCTTTGTATTTTTAACGATCACCTATTCATTCATATGTTCATCAGTCTATCTATAGCCGTAAATCCATCAATTTATATAATGACACTGTACATTATTGACACTGTTTCTTATTTATTATGTACAGATTGTGTGTAAATATTGTGTATGGGCCCCTGGGAGGAGCATTTGGAGAGACAGGGTACAAGAACCCCCTCTGAGCAGCTCGGGCTGCGGAGGGAGGGAGGTAGGGAAAAAATGAAACCGACCCGTTATGAGCAGCTTGGCCTGCGCAGGGAGTGGGGGTGGAGGACAAAGCAAAACGAAACATGGCTCTTGGCCTGAGGAGAGACAACTACTCTGAGCATCTTGGCCTGGAAGGAACAGGGATTTATGTCCCCCTGGCAGAAGGCAGGGCAAGGTACACCTTGGAGAAACTGGGGAGACCAATGGCTTTTGCACAGGTCACCGGGAGGGGGCTTGTCTGGCATTAACTTACTTAAACTCCCTCAAGCCACGGAATCAGGGAGACTGTTGGGGGAAGAGGGAGAATTCCCCTGTGGTATCAAGGCAGGGAGAGGCTCTACAGAAGATATCTGAGCCACCTATGGCTTTACCTGCCTGGACCAATGTGTTTTGTCTGGGGAGGTTTTCCAGAGCGTGGCTTAGCTGGGTCTGGCAGAGAGGTTAGTGACTTGAGTGTTTAGGATGGTCAGCCTTGGCTTGAGAGGGCTCCAATGGGAGCCTGGTTTTGAGTTTATTATTTTGTTTTGGGGTGCTTCTTTTATTCACATGTAAATAAAATCACAATTTGTTGGATATAGCTTGTTCCTGAACTGAAATTTAAGTTTAATATAACTGAAGTTTAATATAATGTGTGCCACAACTATTGGCACCCCTTTAGTCAATACTTTGTGCTATCAACCTTTGCCAACATAATGGCTCTGGGTTGTCTCCTATAATGCATGGTGAGGTTGGAAAATACATGGCAAGGGATCTGACAAGGCTGGTGGACTCTCTTCAGTTCCACCTCACAGGTTTCTATGGGGTTCAAATCAGGGGACTGGGATGATAATGGTAGGACCATTTATGTGGTGATTTTATGTGGTGATTTTGATGTATGTTTTGGATCATTGTCCTGCTGGAACATTTAACAGGGCTGTTTTAATTTTTTCCTCGGCTCTTTCATAATTACCAAGGGTGCCAATATTTGTGTGTATCTGTATAAATCTAGGCTTAGCTGTACATTTCATAGAAACCAAACTTAAAATCAGGTCACTTCCATGTTGCGTATCAATCATACAGAACACAAACACTACAGGACACTGGAAAAGGAAGAAAAGCACATACTGTTTATTAGGAATTGATATAAATATGTACATCCGTTCCATGTCACTAGATGAAATTTGTTCAATTCCTTCTGCATATATTAAATAAATATAATAGAAAAACCCATCAGACCAACAATGAAATGTATATTGAACTTTGAAAATACAAATTAAGGAAGGAATGTCCAAACATGGTGACATTTGTGTGGCTGTTAACTTTGATTGGCATAGTTTGTAACTTAAGTTACAAATAAACTATTTAATGCCCACAATACCACGATATTTTATTGATGCTACATAGCACAGTGTTTATTAACCTATAGATATTTAACCTCTGAAAACTATGGCAGAAAAAGTAACTAATCGATGATGTGTTCTGCTTCATAATGCTTCTAGTGGCCTCAACATTCAGCTATTAAAATGAGCTATTTTGTTTTAACCCCTTAATGACAAATGCATTGTTTTCAATGGGTTTAGGGACCACCCATTGTCCTTAAGGGGTTAAAACGAAGAACATTAGGGTTATATATATATATATGTAGTTGGATCGCTATCAGCATGAACATTCAATTGGTTGATATGGCAATAAGAGCACTTTAAAAAGTGATATAAATGCAAAGTTCTTACCACCCTAGTAACCAGTGGAATGTTCTTGCCGACTGGATTTTTTTGTTGACTTATGTTGATCAGACCATCGTTTAAATTTTGCACAATAATCACTTTTTATACATAACCCTGATAATAATCATTCTGAGATATAGCACTCAATACTGCATGAAGTATTAAAAATGGCTAAAGTGCCCTAAAACATGGATATAGCATTTGTTGTTAAAGCAAAAAAAAAACAAAACAGCTGGCAGTCTGTGTCCCTATCAGATGTTGGACTACAAATTCATCAGGTATTAGGTACCATCCACATGATTCCAATAATATAAGATGGAATCACTGCACCATTCTATCATACTTGAACCTAAGGTCTCTCAGACCAACATACTGCAAAAATGGTATTAATTTTCCCAATGAACGTCATCAATAAGAGTGCTAACATGATTAATGATATGTTTGCTTTTTACATCACAGTAATAGTCGACACAGGTCATTCCACGTGGATTTTTACTAGACAGAATCTTTGATATTGCAGGAAGTTGTTAGATACAACGTTGGCTGTGCTGATACAGTGTTGTTGATCAAAACAAACGATATGATGAATAATTATAATTTTAACTTTTTAGAGGGCAGTAAAAGGTATTATCTCACTATTGCTTTCTACATTAGGTTTGAACTTGGAATGCCAACACAGTAAGTAGTATATGCACAACGAACTTCAACAGAAAGGTTTCACTGCGTCTCGAGTTTTAAACACGACCATTTCGTTATTTTTGTGAGCAAACGTACATGGCAGCATGACTTATGTGTGTATATAAATGTATGTATATATTATATATAGATACACAAGGCTGGGCAAACCTCTGTTGGGTTTATGAGCCAGAAGCAAAGTTGCATGAGCCAGTCAAACCTTTGTAGGACCTAGGAGGTTATGCATTCATAGAGATCGATATAAAATAGCACAAAAGTCGGGCACAGTCGGTAAAATATTAAGTGCCAAGGATATCCAACTCCTGGGATTTCTCCAGCCAGGAGAAATACATAAATACACAAAAGACAGTGAGGTCTGTGTTTCAACTTTTGAGCAGTGCATAAAAATAGGGTCTTTAGGAGAAATACAATGGTTTACAAAGTAAGGTCAGGTCTGCCTTTAGTCAAAGTAAAGTCCATGACTGCAATATGAACGAGGAAGAATTATGCAAAGCCATAAAAGCAGTTTTTATATATATATTAGTAACTGTATTTGGCTCCTCTTCGGTTTGGGGCCAGACCACACAGCAGCATTGACAGTCTATTTATTTCCTCAGTCCAACATTATTATTATAAAGTATCCACATAGCGCTTATCACAGATGTGTTACATTATTGTGGTTGGAAGCAATGGGAATATAAGCAGATCGTATCTGGAGCTTTTTGGTAGACTGTTTGCTTTCGACTCATACAGCAGTGACAGCTGTATCATCCAATTGCAAAATTAGTTGATACATGAAGAAGAGACTTCGGAAGAGGTGAGATTGGAGCATGACATGTTCAATTAATACAACTTTGATTTTTTATTCTTTTCTTGTTTTGAAATTTCTCCAGTTAGTGGAATTCCAGTTGACACAGAAGTATCAGAGTAAAGATCTCAGTTGCAATCATAAACAAAATCATAATTGCTAGGTTCCTTTGGGATAGGCGGAGGTGCATCAGGAATCTGTATATTTTCCAGGTCTAGAAGACGAAGCTTAATCTCCATGCTTAATAGTGTGTCCAAATCATTCCGTGTTAGGTCACTGATCATATCCTTCCCAAGTAATGCATTTAAGCCATCAGTCCAGATACAGTACTGTTAGGGGGGAAAGAACATTGTTATAAGGCTGACATAATACATGGAAACAGACATCTGAGATTATGGAAATCCCCTCGTTAATGACCAATAGACAGTAGAATTTTAGGATTAGATTAATAATATTCACATAGTATATAGATGAAAGTCAAACCATTGTTAAAGGTCCATACTTTGAAGCAATAGTGTGATACCCAAGTAAAAAAAAAAAACAATAGTGTTACCAAACATCACATTTCCTACAGCAAAGTGGATTTTTGCAAGAACATTCCCATGATGACTTTTTAATTTTGTTTTCCTTCTCTTTAGTTTGTTTCTAGTTCACAATCAATTTCTTAATTTAAAAAGGTCAAAATACGTAGGAAAACAGAAGTGTTTTCGTCTTAAACAATCGATAGTGTTTGAGCATTTGTTTTTACTGCGTGTGGTATTTTTTTTTTAGTATCAATAAAGCAGATCTTTTACGCAGAATAGGAAAGGGCATTTTAATTTGGAGATGCCCATAGGCTTATATTGTTTCTACATACAATAATACCTTACCTCGTGTTTGTCTGGAGCTATGAAATTTAATTGGCAGTTGGAGTCATACATTATAGAAAAAGCCAACTCGAGAACCTCCTGAAATTGTGAAAAAAGAAAATATGTCAGAAATGAATGAGAATAAATCAAGCATTTAAAAACATAATTTAATCTATCAACATAAAGATAAAAAAGCTCCAGGCCACCCAAAGGGTAGATAATGGAATGTTTTCCAATTGTGTTGCAAATTTTTTCTGCATAACAACTCCTTAGCAATTACTGAATGACTGACTAGATTCTAGTCCAGCAGCTCTTCTTTTAAGTTGATTTTGATCATTTACATGAAAAACAAACAAAATAAAATGGCAGAAAACGATTGGCACCTAATGAAGCCGATTAGACTGGCGAAACACGTAGTGCTTTACTTGATTGGACTTTTACAACACAATGCACTTATTACTACATGTTGGAAAAGTACACTTAGTAATGTTCTATAGTGACAATGATACAATTTCAAAAACAGAGAAGTTGGGATTCACAATAAGTGTATTAAAGTGTTTTTTTAATAAGCATATTTAAATGGAAAATTAAGCAATCAAAGTGTCGTGCCCCTGTCTCACAGACATTTGTTTTATATGATAAATGTACTTCTTTAAGATGAACTCTTCTTTACATAAGGGACAAATGCAGAAGCTAATGAGCTAAACAAACTTAAGCAACACTTTAGACAGCAAGTATTCTGATTAGAATATTTATATGGCATATTTTTAGCATCAAGCGAACTACAGTACTATCCACTATTCCTGTATGCCATTATCTGTTCATTTTAAAATCTGAAGACATTTCTTTATTTCCGTTTTATTCTCAACGAAAAATAAATTTGAAATACATGTAAGATGAAAGAGTTAAATCCCTTTAAGCCTTATCTAGTTGAGTTCTGCTTTATTAAAATGCAAAACCAAATGGTTATAAAGGAGAAAAACATATTAGTTCCATTAGCACTATGAATTCTGACATGTTAGGGGCGCACTATGCAATTATCCATCTATGACGGCTCCAAGGCATCAATACATGTCATGTGCTAATTACACACTTACTTAACAAAGTGACATAAATTGTGCCACTGGGTAGATACATGTAGCTATGATGAATTACTGGAGTGAGATAGAACAGCGGTTTACTTATCATGATGTGAAATATGGTTTTTCACCTTGTTCTGCTTGGCTCCCCTTTCTTTTATGTGTGGACAGTCCTTTCCCGTCAGAATTGCTTTAATGTCTGCTACAGGCACTGCAAATAACAAACACGCATTAACGATATATGTTGTCACAAGAATGCACGTGTTCCTCTCTCCTCAGGGCCCTTATAAAGAAATACGTCTCTTACATAGGCAGTGACAGAACTGCCAAGAGCAACTTAGGGTTTGTTCTTTGACATTAATATTCTTTTGAGTGTCCACGTTGTGGACAACATGGCTTAAGAACTCAGGATCAGATATTGTATTTTATGCTAATGAAGCAATCACTGGGCATATACCATCCAAAGCTTACTGCATTCTTCAATTATTATTATATTATGTATTGTGCTGAAATTTAAATCCAGAAGTGAAAAGAGATACCTCGACAAATCTTACGTTCCCAGGTACAGCAAAACATGCTTTTCCCCCCTTTTTTTGTAGGAGCATACTTATTGATAGCCTATTGTAGCTAGAATGTATTATTAAAGCTAGAATTATCATAATGAAAAATATAACAAAATAATGCAAGATATTAATAGCCTGGAGTTTCAATGGAAAAAGGATAAAAATGATTCCAGGTTTCAAACAGAGTAATATAGGAACCCTAAATCACATTATATTCTACTACTTTCATTGATTTTATTTATGGCACTATTCTTTTCACTTAGCAAAAAAACAGAGGATTAACTTTGCACGCAGAACAATCTTATTTATATTTAGAGAGAACGGCAAATATTCAACAGTAATTATTGTTGAGGAGAAAATCCATATAATTGGGACTACCACATTTGGAATACCAAAAAAAGTTCCACAAGAGTCACCACAGAGTGTTTTCTGAGATCACCTTACATTCAAATATGTAGAAACGATTACACTGTGTAATCCTCTAGAAAAAGACTCAAATTATACTGAAAATCTGTAATAAGCAGGGGTGTAACTAGAAACCACAGGCCCCTGGTTCCAAACTGGTCTGTGCCTTCTTTGCCCCTCTTCAAACATACAACATATGCAAGCACACTTACACAAATTACACACATATACTCATACTCACTAGCGCACTCCATCTCACCCCACTTACACAATTACACATCCATGCTCACACACACATATACAATTACACATCTATGCTCACAGATTTGAACCGGTACGAGGAGACAGGAAGACGGGGGCCGTGCTTCTGTAGTTACGCCAGTGGTAATAAGGCAGATGCATACCTCCCAACATTTGAAATGTCCAAATAAGAACTATTTTGTTTTAGGGGGTGCAGTAAGAAATGTAGCTAGAGAAATGTGACTTTGTGATCTCTTGGTAGCCATTTACATAACTAGGTAACAGAATAGTGATAGTAATAGTGAAGAAGAAGAAGTGATACACTTATATACACACTATTGTGACTCCATAGGGCTGTATAACCCTATGAAATATTCATGTCCAGCAACACTCTGAGCTCCTAGAAAAAAAAAGGGACTACCTCTCTTAAAAAGCACATTTGAAAAGTGTTACAACTGCTGTTTACAGACAGCCTCATATAAATTCATCTGTCAGGTTTGGTAATTATCCTCCTTGGTGTCAGTAATGCATGTTCAAGCATTACCAACTGACTATAGCGAAGAAAAAGGGATTTCAAAGAGACAATTTACTGTCCCTGACTAAATAAAAACTAATACTTGGGCATTTTAATATCCATTCTTAAAAATCACTTTTCAATAATTACTAACTAATGGAATAGCCATGTTTTATCAAAGTGCCAATTTAAATCCAAGGACCTGGATGTCTTAGACATTTCTGTTCTAGTAGGGTGCGATTAAAAATTAATGTTATTTTCTTTGCTTTAAAGACAAATTTGAGCGGCGTCATGGTTACTTACAATTCCATAGTTCTGACTGTTGGATAGGTTCAAACTTGATCAGGACATTTTATGGGTAAATTTACTAATGGATGAAATAATGCTTTGCGTTGTGATAGCAGTTTGAGTCTAATATACCGGTATATGTTATTTATAAAAACGAAACATATTTTATGTTTATTTGTTTAGAGATACTTCATTTAAAGCCTAAAGGAAGATAAGATTGGGCAGAGCCACCATTATCTCATCAACATCCTGCCCTTTCTCTTCCACCACCTAACCGATGAACACTCAGGAATATAACAGGTAAGAGATCACATTCATAGCATTTGTACTTACATTTCTCTTGCAAAGAATCATGCGGTACTTCTCCTTGGGGACTCTCCTCCAAATCTCCATAGTGTAACACTTTGTGATTTGGTGACAGCCGACAATACCAAAACTTATCTGAAAAGAAATAATACAGACATCATAGTAACAACAGTCATCATCATTATTCTAGCAACACATGGCACATCTGTATGCTTCTCATACATAAGTCAATTAAACCTAATAACCCATTTTGTTCTAGTTTGGCGATATCCACAATATGAATACCAGGTTTACAGACACTTTAGGGGTGCTAAATATTATATCAATATATCAATCAATAAAAGATGGAATGTTTCCCTGACTTAACTGCTATTAGCTGAACTGTGTTCTAATTCGGAACACTAACAATACAATACTATATTTATATTTATATAATGCCTTTGATGTGCAAAATAGGTTAATAGCACAAGAAAAACGCAATATGGTACATGGTACAGGTAAATGATGTATTTATCAAGGATTATTAAGTCAAAGGTGAGTCTGTGCGCAAACTACGGTAACCTAAAACTTGCTGACCTAATAATTCATCATGAAGGGTAGACCTCATTAAATTTCTCTGGCAACAAGACTGGGTTGAGCTGCATACAAACATTAATGGGTGCCATGGACTCCTAGGCATTTTACTGCATTGCAGATTGGCGCATGCAGGGCCACCTTTTGTATAGGGTAAAACAGGGAGGTCGCACGCTCTGACCTGTTCTGCTCCCATGCATCTTGGTAACCAGCGTGTCCAGCGGGGCCACATAATACACAAGCTGCACGGAGAAAGTACTCAATGCAAGAGAAACAGTAATAATGAAAGCCGTGAGAGGGGTGAGGGACAGGGGAAGCTGTAAGAAGGAGAACTGGGAGAACAAAAGTAATAATTAGTGTGTGTATATGGTGTGGTTTTTTTTTTTTACTGAAGTTATAAAATTAGTCTTGTGTTTCAGTTATCTTCCTCATCTGTCTGGTTTTGGTTATTTAGGAAGTGTACCTAAATTAATTTAAGATTAACTTTTATCTTAAAAAAGAAAAACCAAAACTATGCCATACTCACAAGGCGATAGATGTCTGCATGCAAAGGTGTGATTCAAGCATTATGTATCATTAGTGTAAATTACCATCGGCAAATTAGATTAACTGCTATAGTAATTGGTTTTGATGTTTGCTACAATTTCTTGCCTTCGGAAATTAAGGTTGTTGGAGAGAATATTCTCAGTTATTGTCTTTGAAATCATTTGAATTTGTTCAAACCTCTGTCACTAATGTGCCAGTGAAACTGAAGCCTTGATAGGTAGTCATACTATTGTTATATTATTTTGGTCTTTTTGTTCCTTTGAAACGCAAGTCAAACTGGAAACAAAAGTATTTAATACAGAACACTGATTAAAACCAAAATTAAATTCACAGGGTAGTAATTTCCTTAAAGGGATTGTTTAATGTCTCACCAAAATATACTGTATGTTAAAGACCTTTATATGTACTTTGATATGAATTTAAAAGTTAAAGGGACACTCCAACCATCATATATACTTTCATATTTTCAGTAGGTAGGCACTATTTTGTACCTGTGCACAGTTCTATAGTAAGTCAGGGACATTACAGATGTATTAGGCAAAAGTGTAAGCCATATAAGAAAATAAAATGATCTATTGACATCATATGCTTTATTTCCTATGTATTTATAGCCCTTTCACTGCTCATTGACAGGTGGTCCTTTTATATCGCTAGAATGAGTCTACAAGCCAGCTGGTAACTTAATAGCTTTAATTAATAACCTATCATAAAGTTAGGGGAAAAAATAGTCAAAAACTCAATGGGGATGAGGAATAAAAACAGTAGGGGAATAGTTTGCTTTCATAAATTGCAATAAAAAATATTTTGCCAAGAAAATTACAACAGAACTTAAATCTGAGTGCAAACAGTATTATAATATTTTAATGTCAGACTCCCTTTATACCTATTTTTCAAAGAAAGCTCTGACAGCCTAAGGAAAAATGTAATTAATTCTGTCATTTTCGAGTAGGTTTTTTTTTCACACCCACAGCAAATGGAGCCTAGTTATACAAAGTCCAGCAGACCAACACAACGGCTTCTCATGCTATATTTTTTTTAGTGAAAAAAAACTAATACTTCTATGCCTTGATGATTTGTTCCCTTCCTGTTTGCCTCTTTTAGGGATTGCAAAAAACCTTTCCCAAAACATTCTATTCCTCGGTTCCTCATACTTGTGAGGAGAACTCATTTAGAATCTTGCCACTTAATGGCAATTTCCAGGAGCTTCTCCTCCTTCTTATAGGTGGTGGGAAAGGTTAGGGCACAGTTACTGCTGGGACATGGGCAGTAATTAAATGGATCATGGGTTGGGAGTGGGTGCAACCAAATGTCAACGATCCCCATAAGTTCAGAACACTAAGCCAGAGCCCCATTGGAACATTTTCGCCAAGAGACTGGACGGCACTCATTAAGATCTCAGCAATTGCTAAGAATTGCTATCTGATGAACAACAAGGAATGGAATGGCTATGTCAGTGTGGCACGTTATTGCTTGTTTATCTGTAGTTTATTCTCTAAAAGAGTTTGCCTTCTATAAAAAGCTGGAGATGTAAAAAAGCTCCGTTGATGATGCTACACCATGACTGCACCTACTAGATTTAGAAGTTGAACCATTGACTTTACCTGTAAATGTTAAAGGAGACAGCACAAGATTGGGTTAGTGGGATGCAAAGACCCATAGATTTATATTTGAGTATCCCAACTGGTGATTTCTTATGGGTATATAACAACTGAAATCCCTGCGTCAATATATAAGCATATAATTACCAGCTAATCAAATGTAATTTTCATAAGGCTTGTTATTAGATGCATTTGGCTGACACATATGGCAAGTTGCTGCAGTAAACTCTTTGCGATGGTCTATTAACGGGTTAAAATTTGTACAGCCTCTTTTACAAAAGTATCCAGGTATGCTTATATATTGTTTATAAAGTTAAAAAGATAGGCTTAGAGATAAAGAGGAAATAAAAGGCAAAGGGATTTCTATATGTGAAAGAAAAAGAAAATGTGTTCCGTCACTGTTCATCTAAATAAATACCATTGTCCAGAAGTTACTGGGAATGTACAATTAAAGAACTGTACCATGACTTAAACAATAGACATGCACGGATCACGTGTGTGTCTTATATCAACACAAATAGCGTTTGCATGCTTAAAATATATAACTATTAAGATTAAGGGGTCATTTAAGTAATAAGCGAATATGGTATACGTTTACTATATTCAGTTCCATGGAGGTGGCACTTACTGGGATAAACCCCTGGTAGGAACAATGAACACAATCCCAATGAGGAAGACTTAATGCATATTGATACATACATGATTTATTTAATTCTAAATGTAGCCTGCCCGAGGGGCCAACAGCATAAAATGCGTTTACCATTTAGAAAGCAATATATTACTCCCTGTGCCCAGGAAAGCCACAATAGTAGGTGTTGGCCACAAAGACAAAGGAACTGTTAACAAGGCCAAATGACTTGAAAGGCTTCTTTCTGTACCTTAATTCATTTATGTTCCATTATCAAATGTAACCTTTACTGGATTTAGTGTGATGGGCTGCATTGTGGATGGATGCTAGGAAGGACAGCTATAAATTAAAGACCGGAGCTTTGGAGTTAATATGTCACTAAAGGAAAGGGGACCATACAAAGGAGGTCTACAAGTGTCCATATTAAGTCCTGAGCCAGGCTTGGGACCCAAATCCATCTTATAGCCCTTCTTGTCTCTTTCTTGCCTCTAGTTATTGTAGTCACCCCTCCTTTTTATTAAGCCCCTTGTATAATTTTTTTTTAATCTATCGATCGATCTATCCTTTTTACCACTATGCAGTTTGCCCCTGTCCAATCCATTTAAGTTCCTTACATATCCAGTTCCGTTACCCCTCTAACCCCAATACACTTTTCTTCTGTCATTTTAACTGTCCATTATCCAACTCATTGCAGTTCTCCATCCTATCCCACAAAAGCATCATCTCAATCTTCAAACCACCTGTCATTTTTAGCCTTTATTTTCTTACTCAAACCCCATCTTGTCATAACTGCTCTTGTGAAATGTAGCAAATTAACCTCCAATCCATGTTTCTCAATTGTGTCTACCCACTCTATGCACACATAGTTAATCGGTGGACACCATGAGCCAAAGTGACACTTTAATATATTGCTATATCTAACACTCTTTTTAAAGGACAATACTTTATTGTTCAGTCTTTGTGGTATATACACATTGTCCTTATTAGCTGTCCAACAATATATGCGTTGTCTACTCTTGTCAGTCAAGCTCCACTACAGCTTTCACCCATTTCAGATTTAATGAAAACTTTGCTTGAAATGAACAGGTATGTGGCACGACCGGTGACATTCTGGAGCACACGTTAATGTTCACACAGTTCAATTTTCTTTCGTCTTCAATGAAATCGTGGAATGAAAGAAAAAATAAGAAGGTATAAGATGAGTATTCTATCTTTTCAATACAAACTTTAAGAAGAATAAAGGAGGATGGGGGTTCGACACTTTAAAGATTATTATTTCATGTGCAATGGATTCAGGGAAAAAGCATTTTATAAAGCTGAATGTCAGCAAAAGGAAAAGCGAGAAAATAGCCTACTGGGATTTAAGCTACCAGAAACATTTTATAAAAATGAGATTATGGTATATTATTTCCACAATATTTTCCTTGCATGTAAAACCAGTGCATTACACTCTGTTTAAATGCATGCTGACTTGTTTGTCTACCTACCTTCACCTCAACAGGGAACCTGCTCAGATATGGCTTCATTGGCCAGAGTCTCTTAAAATGTAACTGACTTAAACATGATACTACCTTAATCACTTTGTGCTTAATTCATAAAGTTTTGTGTTTAACAATTAATTATTCTTGGGACCTTCCTAGTACCGACAGCCCAGAGCGCCCCCAAAAGCCATGTAAAGGAAGCAGAAAGACAGCGATAAGGGGGTAGGATCAGACCAATTTAGACACTAAAGCGCTGGAAAGTAGGTGGAAGTGGGTAGAAACTGGTAGGAAGTGGACATGACCAAAATCTGCCTCCTCATCCAGAGATTGAAGAGGTGTTTCGCCTGGGTTAAACTTGATTCCTAGCTCTGCACATGACCTACTTGACTGGTATACACATCAAACATACACACCGACTTCTAAATTTACGTCTAGGTGTACGCATGAACGAGTACTTGCACGGCTGTGCAGATCTGACACTTTTTTGTGTTACCTAGTGACAGGTCATGTCATGACGTAATTATCTAAGGCATTTGTAGAACAATAATGGATTTGACTCACACAGCTGATATGTGGAAATATTTTCTACTGTTTATATACACATATTTAGGGCTGTACAACACTCTGATACCCAGCAAACATCCACAGCTCTTACAAAAGAGGGACTGAGATATGGGTCTCAAACCAAAGGGCATATTTCCCAAGTACCTACAGCTTAGAATGTCTGTTGTCTACAACAATGTATACACTCATTGGCCACTTTATTAGGTACACCTGTTCAATTGCTTGTTAACACAAATGGCTAATCAACAAATCACATGGCAGCAACCCAATGCATTTAGCCATGTAGACGTGGTCAAGACAACTTACTGAAGTTCAGAACGGGGAAGAAAGGGGAAGAAAGGGGATTTAAGTGACTTTGAAGGTGGCATGGTTGTTGGTGCCAAGACTGGCTGGTCTGAGTATTACAGAAACTGCTGATCTACTGGGATTTTCACGCACAACCATCTCTAGGGTTTACAGAGAATGGTGTGGGGGACATTTTCTTGGCACACTTTGGGCCCCTTAGTACCAACTGAACATTGTTTAAACGCGACAGCCTACCTGAGTATTGTGGCTGACCATATCCATCCCTTTATGACCACAGCGTACCCATCTTCTGATGGCTACTTCCAGCAGGATAATGCACCATGTCACAAAGCTCACATCATCTCAAACTGGTTTCTTAAACATGACAAGTTCACTGTACTCCAATGGCCTCCACAGTCACCAGATCTCAACCCAATACAGCACCTTTGGGATGCGGTGGAAAGGGAAATTCGCATCATGAATGTGCAGCCGACAAATCTGTTGCAACTGCGTGATACCATCTATGAGGAATGTTTCCAGCACCTTGTAGAAAGTACACCACGAACAATGAAGGCAAAAGGGGGTCCAACCTGGTACTAGCAAGGTGTACCTAATAAAGTGGCCAGTGAGTATATAACAAAATGTTCTACAGCCCTAAAACTATGTGCATATACACATATTCAAATGTGTATATACATTGTATTAAGGGCTGAATAGCACAGCAGCTTATATATACTGGTTTTATGTCACACTTATTGACAGGCTCATTTTAAGGAAAGAAAACTTAAAAAAGAATTTAATAGAAAAAAGTCATTTGTTCATCTACACCATCTCAGTCAAAAGGTTTAGTGTCTGCTGATGCTGACCTAGATATGAAATAGTGACCTCATAGAGAACTTTACAGTGGACATCATTTTTTCGAAATTACTGTGACAACAACCTTCAGACTATCATATTATTTGGAAAAGGTTATTTTCCAATTTATTTTCAGTGCTGAAATCTAGGTCATTTTTGTAAAGTAAAGACATCAAGTAGTCTTTAAAAGGGAATGCATTTCAAAAAGAATCAGCGTTCCTCTGTTTTTTTTGTAGGGTCCTTCTCACAATATTGTATTAACCAATGGCAACAGTCATAAATGTTCAGAGATATAACAAAGCAGCATGTATACTATTAAAAAAAGGAAATCATGCCCCTTAAGAATATTAAAAAAAAATATTCAATATATCTTCACTCGCTATCTTGTTTATTGCTGGGCAATACTATTTATTATGACAGATTACAGGTATATGAATCCATGTTTTGGGTAGGACATTTTTAACAGGGACAGGTTATAGGGCCTACAAAAGGAAATCAAGAAGACAATCCATGGAGATGTCCTAAACAGGTTAAGAAACTTTTGTGAAGGGAACACCATTATAGCAAAATATTTGAAATATTATCCATTTCTTATGAAAGCTTGGTGGTGGGTGGTAATGACAAACTGAAGTGTTATGTTGTCATTTCTGCTGAAAAAGCTTCTTAGATGGTTAAGGTAGAGATACAGTAGTTAAGAGCAAAAATGATATAAGCGTGTGTTATATCTGCTTAAATGGTTGCACGGGGAAAATGAATTCACAAACCTTAAATCTAAAAATATCCATTCTATTCATGAATTGAACAATTTGTTACTAAATACAGAGGTGACCCGTTGACAGGTAGTGTGACTGGCATTTAATACAAATGTCATCAGCTTTCAGTAGGGAGCTTAGACATATATAATTAAGTAATGGCTTTTGTGAAAGATAACCTTTGCAGAATTTGGAATATACAATCTTTTTTTCATAAGGTAGGTTTTATTTTTAGCATTAATGATTACAGTTGCCATCCAGCTTTGAGCGGTTTGAAATATCTATGGTACCATGAATGAAATGAGAATAAAATGGTTCGCGGGCTGCATCATAAAACCATCAATTAATATATAGTACGCTATGGTAACAATATATTTGAAGATAGTATTTCCCCAAATTATCTTCTTTTGCAGGGAAGCATAACTACTATTCTCTTCGTCATTTTTCCCTACCCTGGTGTCATTTTTTATTAAGGAGCTCTGAACTGT
>VKOC01024468.1:0-23950 GCA_009364415.1 Spea multiplicata | reverse complement strand
ACATTGTACAGCGCTGCGGAGTATGACGGCGATATATAAATAATAATAACACACATTGTACAGCACTGCAGCGTATGACGGCGATATATTAATTAATAAATAATAATATACCCCGATCCTTTAATCGGAGGGAATCCCCGGCGCGGCCCGGGACTCTCATGGTATGAAGACGCCCTGACGGCGGTGGAATGAGGGGATCGAGGCTCCGTCCTTCGCTGGGGTATTGCATAGGCTTTTAGGGTCTTTATCCGGCGGAGAGCGAGAGTCTGCAGACCTGAACAAGGCAGAGAGTCGCGTTATCAGGAGCGCGGAGGAAGACAATGAACAGACCTGTCTACTGTAAACACCGAAGTCTCTGCGAAGTCACATATACCACGTCGCATCCCTGACCGGGCCCGCCCCGCCCGAGACGGCGAGCAGATCGGCGCCCAATAAAATAAATAAGTTATAATAATTAAATAATAAATAAAATGAATTACGGGACTGAAATAAATAACCGGCGCTGGCCAAGTCTGCTACAAAGTGTCTTCAAAGCAAAGGATCCTTCTCTCTCTCTCGGCTCCCAAAGCACATTTTTGGGGTCATTGAGGGTCCCTGTATGTTGAGTCCGCTAAATAATCGAGGCCAATACATGCAAAATGAGGAATGCCAAATACTGTTAGAATGCGGCTTATTTATAATACTGACTTTTCCGTCCTCTTCGCTGATTATGAAGAAACGATCGGAATGACGGGGATTTAATAAATAGAAAAAGGGTTTTGTGCTACATGAGTTGTTATTTTTTGCGGGTCTCTCATATATCCGGCCCCGTCTGCCGCCTTCCCTCATCAAAAAAATAACGTCTTCTTTTATTTGTATAAAAAAAACAATAAATAATAGATGTTTATGAATACTGCAGGAGCGGGGAATGGTGTCTGAGCCGGGGGTCCGGGGCCTTCGTCTGTAGCATGGACACATTTCATGTGTGTTAAGAAAGCTTGGCTTTGCACAAAAATGCACCTAAACTACCCGGACGCGGTCAGCAGAGCCGTCCCCAGAGCCGTCCCCAGAGCTGCCCGCAGAGCCGTCCCCAGAGCTGCCCGCAGAGCCGTTTCCAGAGCTGCCCGCAGAGCCGCCCGCAGAGCCGTCCGTATTGCACAGTTAAAAATAAATTGCGTTGTCAGACATCAGGGTTTATAAAAAGTGGGGAGTGAGCGTGAAATGCTTGGGGCTGCAGATTGCGAGCGTGGCGGTCGTGTAACACTGCTTAATGTCGAGTACCCTGATTTCTGAGCCTGTGGTGCCTCGTGCCATCAGGAGGGAGGGATGGCGCTTGGCTTGTGCCATGTTTCTCTGATACGCCCGTCGTGTGCCCGGCACTAGCTCTGGACGGGACATTCTTGCTCAGAGCCCTTGAAGCAAGCTGACTCGTAGTGTTTGTTCAGGTACGACTTGAGTGCGAAGGTCTTCTCGCAGCGCTTGCACTTGTAGTGCTTGAAGGCAGAGTGCGTTTGCATGTGAGCGCGGAGGTTGGAGCGGTCGGCGAAGGCTTTGCCGCAGTGCGCGCATCCGAAGGGCTTTTCTCCGGTGTGGGAACGCATGTGGCCCTGCAGGAGCCACGGCCGGCTGAAGGCTTTGCCGCACACCTCGCACTTGTGTTTCAGGTTGTGCGTCAGCAGATGCATGGCCAGGGCTGGCATGGAGACGTAGGTTTTGCCGCAGGTCGGGCATTTCCTCGCCATTTTACTGTCTAGGCTCCTGTGGGTTTGCTTGTGCCGGCTGAGGTTGGAGGAGGTTGCGTATGTTTTGCCACATTCGTTGCACGTGTGGCGTTGGCCCTCGCGGCTCTCGCTCCGTCGCCTGGAACGTCCGTCCGAAATGAAGAAAGCGTCCATGGAATAGCTGTCGGTGACGGCAGCTTCCCCGCTGAAGTATCCGGCCGAGAGACTGGACTGCGGGCTGTCGGGGTCGCTGTAATCATCGTGCGTTGGCGTGTAGTCCGGGTCAGACGACCCAAACTTGGCCTCGGGTTTCTTCTCATTCTGGTATTCGGGAGACGGGATGCAGTCGGGGATGTAGCCTGTGAGACATACAAACCGCAGCGTAAACTAACGCTTTATTACACATCACATTCTGGGTATTACCATTGTAGAACCATCCAGTAATTGGCACTAATAATAGGTGTAACGTAAGGAAGTTTTACTTTACTGAAGGGGTGGTAGGTAAGTGGAACAGCCTCCCAACAGAGGTGGTAGAGGGTAATACAGTAAGGAAATTTAAACATGTGCGGCATAGACATATGGATAGATACGTGGAACGGCCTCCCAGCAGAAGTGGTAGAGGTTAATACAGTGAGGGGATTAAACATGCGCGGGATCTCAGCCTCTGACCCTCTAGTGTTAGATTCCGGTCTCTTGGTGTAACTTTTCTCCTCCCATCATTTATTCCTTTATGTATTTAAATGTCTCTCCCATCCCCTCTGTCTCCTCTCCCTGTATCTCTCTCCCCATCTTTATCCCATCTCCTCTCTCTTCTCTCCCCCGTCTCTCTCCTCTCCCCAGCTGGACATATTAAGATCCTTCTGATTATTTTTATCCTGCAAACCAGTCGCCTCCCCTGAACTCTCTCCTTCTGGAAATGGGGTCTGCAGAACTGCCCCCAATAATATTATGCTGATTTATTATTATTACTGTTATTATTCTGATTATTTTTATTATTATTACTGTTATTATTCTGATTATTTTTATTATTATTACTATTATTATTTTTATGATGATTATTATTTTTATTGTGTCTGCGCTCTGACCGTTACAATCTAACCATCCGGTTATTCCCCTCCCCGTGTCCCTCCTGATCACTGCCGTCTCCTGAGCCCCCCGGTGGGCTTCGCTCGGCGTTTCTCTGCCTTCCTGGTTACGGACCGTCACGTGCTCGCGATTAAAAAGCTTTCCTCAGCGATTTTTCACACTTGCCTGGAACACGCAGCGAGGAACACGTGACGGCACCGCTTCTCCGTGGCCAGTCGGCTCGAGAACCCGATCTGGATTCCACAGAGTAGCGGACAGGATTCGCCTCCATGTGAATTATCACTGGGGCTCCCGAAAGCTACCATCAAACTCATCGTCGGGGGTCATTTGGTTATTAAAGGGTTAATAATTAAATGCGGTTAGAATTCCGGAATATTACGGGATACATAATAACCAGAAACATCCCGCGCTTCTAATCCTCATATCACAGGATAAACACGTTGGAGCTTCTCGCGCAGGACTCGTGTTTCATTGCAAAGTACTGTTTCTGAAGTCTTAGGCTATTTTGCCAATTCCAGACTATTTTTGCTCAAAAACCAAATTGAATGCACGTCTCGGAAGGGGTTAAAGGTATGGAAACCGTCCCACTTTACTCGACTGGCGTTGGGGGGCTTGTGTCCGAGCTGGGACCCTTGTACCCGGGGTGAATGGGCTGGTGCACGTGCACACGCGACCTTGGTAGAAAGGTGACGTTAGCAGAAACAGCACGTGGCTCTCCCTGTCCTGGCACAGCGCCGGGGTCTTCCTACACAAAGGATGGAGGCACTGGCACGTAAGGAGTTAAGGCACATGCACATGGCACTCTGTGTCCTCCTGGGTTTGGTAGGACGGAGGGGAGCTCTCAGATGCTCCACACCGAGGGTAATTGTGCAGACTTTTACCCCATGACTAGGGGGCATAGAGACGGAGCACAGAATGGGCTCTCACCGGCCTCTCGAAGAGCTTTAGAGGGCCTTTTGGCTGCCGCATAAACAATGAGGTCCCCGGAGGAGGCCGCCATCCCCTCCCCCAGCTGCCCGTCCTCCGCTCTGTAAAGTGCTGGCATTCATTCCGTATCTAAGGGACCCCGAGGGCCCCGCACCATAGGAATTACTGCCCCGCAAAACGCGCCAAAAATAACCCAGGTGTGACGTGCCAGCCGAGGCTGTGGAGCCGCCAGGGGCATCTGGGTTGCTGCTAATTTCATATTTGTAACAAAAAGCCAAACTCTTCCACCCGTCCGGCTTTTCCGGCACAAACGGGGCGCCCGGCACGGAACTTGAGTGCAGTTTTGTTGCCGGACATGTTAGGTGAGAAATGTGCCGGCTGCCATAACCCTCCTCCCATCCACGCGGCGGAACCCGTTTCACCTTCAGCAGGAGAGTCACGAGGGGTTAACGTGCGAGCCGACGGCAGGGTCCGGGAAGCCGAACGCGAGTCTCCCCTCCGCCCCAAAATATATCCCCGTCATCTGCCAAACCAAGAGCGGCGGGGGGGCTCGTACCCCCCGATGGGGCATTCTGCGCTCCTGCCCCGTGCACTCTGCAGCAAATAAAGGCATCTCCTAACAAAGCCATCGACACAAACGCGGCGTCTCGCGTCCCACCCGCCGTGCGTACTCACCGCTCTCGGCCCCCAGGTTCCCGGCGGTGCCGGCCAGCGACTGGCCCAGGACACACGGATCTTCAAAGTGCTGGTAATTCGAGGCGGAAATCCCAGCGGACGGGAAGTCATCTAGTTTTATCTTCTTCACCAGGAACGAGCGGGGCATCGCGAGGCTTGTGAGGGTCTCCTTTTGTTAGTCGGCAGTCAGAGAGCCGGGGAGCGCGGCACATTCAGCACTGGACAGCTCCCACTTTCTGCAGTGTGGAGAGAGAGGCAGGAGACGCGGCGGCGAGGGGGGGTCTGACAGCAATAGCTGAGCTCAGCAGTCATGCCGTCTTTATATGGGACGCAGGCCTGAGATCAGGTGGTCCTTTGCAATGGATCTGTTCAGCTCTCTAATCCATCAAACGTCCCCCAGGACAATCATCACATTAACAATGAAGCGGCTGCACAGAAAGAGACAGCCCCTGCCTACTTTCTTCGAGAGACAATGCACGGGGAGGCGAGACTTCCAACCGAGCGCCAGCGCCGGGGCTCTTCCCGACAATGTGCAAAGTTGGCAGCGGCGGCGTTTAACCCGGGCGACAGAGTAACAGTGCAGCAACTCGGAGATACGTAGGGGACGCGAGGCAGAAACCGGGCTGAGGGTGATGGGATTTGACATCTTGTTTTGGGGCAGATTTAACACATTGGAGCGTGGTGGGGGTAATTGGAGGTACAATAGAGGGCGAGGAGGAAGGGGAGTGCGGCGTTGGAAAGATGAACTCTGATTCCTTTGTCTTGGTGCAACCAGTGTGTGTTTTAACAGCCTGTGAATAGTAAAGGGAAAGTCCATATGGTGGTGGGGGAGGGGGGTATCTCCGGATCCCAGCTCCATCAAGGTGGGTAATAAACAGAGACCCTCGCACTTCGGACAACAAAAGGTTCAGGGCTTTCCATGTCTTTATTCCGCCGAGGCGAAGAACGTTGTTGGAGGCTCTTTGAAGCTTTTTGCGTCCATCAGACCGGATGCCATCAAATCCTCAGCTCGTCGGCCGGCAGCGGGGACGCAATTCCCTGCGCGCAGACCGACTCGCCGAAGGGCCGGGCCGTCCCGGGACGCCCGGTTTGCCTTTCTTGTCTCTGTTCAGTAAAATAGCAATAAAAGCAGCCGGCGCAGGGGAGGAATAATATCTTTAAACAATTAAACGTGACGTGTAATAATAATGACATCATTTTGGAGCGAGCGGACAGACCCCGAGAACG
Source organism: Spea multiplicata (assembly GCA_009364415.1). NCBI lineage: Eukaryota > Metazoa > Chordata > Amphibia > Anura > Pelobatidae > Spea > Spea multiplicata. The sequence continues at coordinate 18,335 of VKOC01024468.1, read as the reverse complement.
ACCACAAACCGAAGGTCTGCGAAGCCTCTGGATAACAGGAGTGATGGGAGTCTGATTCTGACGACTCCACTTTAATAATGTATTTATGATCAGCACCAGCTGCGCTTAACCCTTTAGGCCCTGTATAATTTATAGTTAAATCAGTGACCGGCCCTGTATAATGTATAGCACTCAACAGGTGTCCGGCTCATTGTCATTCGCTCTGTATTGACTCATTAATGCAGACACCTCCAGGTCGTGTCCCTGTGTGACTCTGAGACCCCCGAAGTTCCCCCGTTTCAGGGTATTAAGGAACCCATTCCCCGGGGTCCGTGGGCAGATATTCTGGGAAAAGCCCCAGAGGCGTCTCGGACTGGTCTGTAAAGAAAGCCGGGTGAGGATTCAAGTCCCCAGATGGTTCCCCCGGTACCGCTGGAACGGGCTCCCTTTTGCCATCACAGGGCCAGCTACTGGCCGGCCACCGGATGCCTCTTGGCCGTCGTGCCGTCCCCATAATAACCGAATTCCCCGCCGCTCCGCACACCGGCTCCCTGCGTGCGAAGCTCTCCCTCCAGGTGGCCGCTCTCTCCTTGCAGGAATGGAGATTACTCTCGCCCTAGTTGCGGAGGGTCCGTACTCGTCGCTCGCTCTGCTATTCTTTCCTTCCCTGCCTCCAATCCGCCATCTAATAAGCGGGGTAATTACCTGTTAACATCTAAGGAAAAAAGCAGAGAATCGCGAGACCCTTTTAGAGACGTGCGGGTGAGATAATTCCCGATAATAACCTGCAATCATCCTCACTAAGCCCAGCCGGCCCCACAAAGTAGGAATTTTTCTAACAAAAAAAAAGGGAGATTTGGGGCCGGCCTCCGACAAGCAGAAATCCCTCCGGCAGCTGTATGGAAATGGCTTTCTTCATCAGGTTTGATTCCGTCTGGGAGTCTGAGAATGTGTAATATCACAAGATACCCCAAGCGGGGGCATTAACAGCACATTCGACGGGTAGAACGGGAAAGTCAGCCGCCGCAGGGTATCTCGCAGTTTACCCCCGGCGCGGGGCAAATGGCTTGTTGGGTTTCTCGTCCGTTTTGGTAAAAAGTGTCAAATTGTAGCAAACTATAGAAACGTTTGCTTTGGGCGAGCCGTCTGTGGGAGGGTCGCCCACCTTCTTCACCCACTTAACCCAGACTCCTCGCTCGCCTCTGACGGGAAAATATCCGGCCGCCATCAGCTACACCAAACAATCAATAATAATAACAACAACAATAATACCAATAATGAATAATAATAGCAACAATAATAATAATAACAACAATAATAATAACAATAATAATGAGGCCATCAGGAACCTGTGAAGTATTCTGTTGTAGGTCCGGCGCGAGGCATTCACCTCCTCCGTCTTATGGCTGAGGGTGTAATATTCGGGTAGTTTCTGGGCAGTATTTAATAAAAAAATGATGAGGTTGAATATGTGATGGTGAAGCTCCCCTCCCCCACCCGCTGGTTTGAGGTGTAATTTGTGAAGATGACCCCGGATGGGATTTCTCCATTTCTTCCTCTCGCGTTCCATATCTCGAGGCTGAAACTCGTTCCCTCCTCTGTCCGTCCGGATTAGAGAAGCGACTCTTCATCTGCCGGTAGCCGAGCGTCGGATCGAATTCTCTCTCGGTAATATTGTAACAGAGTCTTCCTCATCTGTTACCGCGTTCGGCTCCTTGTCTCCTCAGTCCTTCTTTCCTCCCCAAATAATATTCGCAAAAAGAGGAAAGGAACCCAAATCATGGGGTCTATCAGGGTCTCCCCTGAGAGACGGCCTGGCAAGGGTTGCAGTTGTAGGATATCCCTGTAGCCCAGCCGGAGATTCCCGAGTGCTCCTCGGTATCATAGCTTAGCACTCATGGACCTGACTGTGCGCATCTTTCAGCGACATCAAGGGGCCCTGGGCCATTGTGTTTTAGAAAATCCCGGGTTATGTGAATAAAGGGCGATACAGGGCAGAGGACGCGCCGCATGGTGCTGGTGCTATATAAATGCAATGGAATGGGATGCCTGCTCCTGACTCCCCGCTCTCCCTTCTCCTCTTCAGATGTTTGCACCATTCCTTTATTCCCGTCTTGGAGGAGGGTCTGGCCCTTAGCGGCTCTCTCTCTGGATGTACTTGACCTGGTGGCTCCTCTCTATGAGTGCGTCTGCAGTTCCATTGACTGCTCCTGACTCTCCATTAGCCACACGTGGCCTCTTTGTTCCGTAAGCGCTCTCCACTCTGCCTCCTCGTTCACTCGCTGCTCATTTCGCCAACTCATTCGTTACTTAATTCAACAATTGACTTGGAAACGCCGCCGGATACCGAAAACCCCTCGACGTCCCGAGAAACCAGCACCAAACACTCACAGGATCCCCTCCGGAGCATTAAAGATTCAGGACGTATCGGGGGACTCAGCCTCACGTTGGGGGTTATGTATCCAATTTGGAGCAAGCTTTGAAAAGTGGTCTTATCACCATGGGAACCAGTGGAACCGTCCAATCAGAATCACTCTTTATACCTGATAGAGAGGTAGTTAGAATTGGCAGCGAGCAAGAGAGAAACATCCTCTAGATTGTAAGCTCCTGTGCACAGGGCCCTCCTCACCTGTTGTCTCTGTAAGTCAATTTATTATGTTATATACTGCCTGTTATGTCCACCCATTGTACAGCGCTACGGAATATGATGGCGCTATATAAATCAATAATCATTTTCTGTGCTGTTCGGTGACGTCATTGGCAGAATAATCACTATAATGAGAACTGATACCCCCTGTGTTGGTGATTCGCTGCCCGCTTGCCCCTGCCGGGGTTCCATGTTATTCCCGGCTTTATTGGGAGGACTTGGTTGCCATGTTCGGTGTCTCCAGGACACGTTTGTCTGCTGTTGCGTTGCCGTGGGGTCACTGTTTGATGCATCGCGGCTGCATGTCCCATTTGTATTTTTATTTGTGCTTCGGGTGAAGACGGGGGTTCAAAGCCCCTCGGAAACGGTCCTGATGTGTAAAGCAGATAAGACCAAGAATACACCGACCGGCGGAAGATTCCCGAGATCCCGTCCTAAACCGGGGCATCAAAGCCACACGCAGGCCGTGCAACGACCCCCCCACCCCACGGCAGAGGCGACGGCTCCAGCGATAAACCCCCCAGAGGGAGAAATGTGTTCTGCGCAGATAAGGAAAGTCATTCATGGGAAAGGAGCCGGTGATCGCTATCTGTGCGGCCAAACCGACGCATCCTCCCCGGGGCAAGAAACCTGCGTGACGGACCGCTCCTGCCCCAGAGAGGGAATGCTGTGGCCACATGGAGCAGAAGCCACGCTGTGGTCTACAACGAGGGGACAATCTTACCTGCGATGAAGCCCGTCGGGGCCGTTGGGTCCTAAACCTGCCCTTCTTTCCTTCCGTATCTCAAACCTTCCAGGCCACCTGTCTCTAGCTGTGTTTAATCCAGGCATTCTTGGACCCTGGCCCTGTGTTAGCCCCTGCCACCTCTACTGAAGGAATGTTCCCTGCATCTACAAAGCTTTAAAGGAAAAAAAATAATCCCCAACATTCAGCTCTCCGGGATTCGCTCTTTTGAGGTGACATTTATACCGAGACATGAATATATTATCTGCCAGACAGAAGCAGAACGTGGGCTATTAGGGAGCAAGGCACCTTTATCTTTATTGCCCTGGTGGTGGTAATAAGTTCGCTCCACTCGTTAGGAGCCCACGGCGGTGTCCCCACAACCATATTCCCGGCACAAAGCGCGGCGCGTAGCCCTCTCAATTATACTGACGAGAGGCGGCCCCCGACAAACAGAGTCAAGAATCCAATTAACTTTTGCACACTTCATTATGGGAACCCCCCTCCTCCCCCTCACCCCCCCCCCCCCCCCGGGGGGCAAATGCTGTCGGTGCAGCCAGAATCAAGATTTCTGGTTATTGGGCAATTAATCTCCGCACTTTACAAGCCGCCCGGCCTTTGTGGTGGTGTGAATGGGGAAATGATTGGGTGGGAGCGCAGGCGGCCCCCGCTCCGGTCTGTTCAACCTGATAAGGGGCAGACAGAGAATGAGAAAGCACGGAGCGGCGGCTGTGATGATATCGGAGGGGCCCGGACCACTCGTTCCTCCTTTTTTCTTTTTGTCTCACGCTCTGTGACTCCTCACCCCGCGTGCCGCCCGCATCCATCTGTTTGCACAGACAGCCCCCCGGAGAGGTTTGGGAAGATGGGGGTCGAGCCACTTCTCAGGCTTCTATTTTTTGAGTTAGCTGCCCCTGTTGCCCCTATTGCCCCGCTCTGCCGCACACGCGCTTCATGGCTTTAAGAATATTTAGGACATCGGTGGGGTTTTCCAGTTTTGATCATTCCGAGCAGGGGGTGAGAATTAAGGAATTTATTCATTTATTTGTTTTCTGATCCGCGACGTGAAGCCTGCAAAACCCCTGAAAATTTCATTTAGATAAAATGCTTATTTTCCGCAGCCCCCCGCGTGACTTTTTAATGGGGGGGGTGCGCTATTGATTGCATGCAGGTGCGGAGATCGCCTCGTTCACGTCATATAAATATTCTTTCATTTTCACCTATTTTGATACAAAATTCCTGCATCGCATGCGGCTTCCAAATAAGTTCTCAATGACCTGTGGAAATAATACTTGTAATAATAATAATAATAATATTAATTTATACAAATAGTACTAATAATACAAAAAAAAAACAAATAACACAAATAATAAACAAATAACACAAATAATAAAACAAATAATACATGAATAATACAAATAATAATAATAAAATGAATAATAATAATAAAAGAAATGATAATAAAATTTACGTCCAGGGGTAAGTAATCATAAAGGTGTTATTTGAACCCCCGGGTTAAGTTTCACTTGCCGTTGTCATGTGGGATAACATTGGTCCCTCGCTGAATACCCCAGATAGGGTATTGAGGTTTGCATAACAGATTGGCTTGTAGTGATGGGTGTTAGCGCCCTGCACTGTGAAACCCAGATATCAGCAGGACAGGGAGTATCGCGTTCCCGTCTCGCATTGTATGTCAGAGGGAGCCGGCAGGGGGCGATAAGATGGACCTGAGGGTACGGAAGCCACGCATGTCGGGCCCCCTTTCCCCTCCGGGTATAATCAGATCACTGGGCATTTACTTGTTGCTTTTATTAGCAGTTTCTACGTAATAACAATAATAATTCATCTTTATGATGGGGGCACGGTCAGCGAATGGGGCAGCGCATGGGGGGTCAGCGAATGGGGCACGGTCAGCGCATGGGGCAACGGTGCACGTCACGCATGGGGGCACGGTCAGCGCATGGGGGCACGGAGCCATGGGGCACGGTCCCGGGCATGGGACACGGTCAGCACATGGGGCACGGTCAGCGCATGGGGCACGGTCAGCGCATGGAGGCACGGTCAGCGCATGGGGCCACGGTCGCATGGGGCACGGTCAGCGAATGGGGCACGGTCAGCGCATGGGGGCACGGTCAGCGAATGAGGCACGGTCAGCGCATGGGGGCACGGTCAGCGCATGGGGCACAGTCAGCGCATGGGGCACGGTCAGCGCATGGGGCACGGTCAGCACATTGGGGCAGCTGCGTTTGTGACGGTTCTCTTTGTTGCCTCCAGGTTGCAGGCTGGGGTAATAGGAAGCAGATGGGGGCACCGACCTGTCCACCCCTCCAGGCTCTTCCAGGAGCCCCTGAGAACACGGAGGGGCCAGGTGGTGGCAGCTTCTCCTCCGCAGCTGCCGGGGGGGCCGCGTTGTCACACGGCGCTTTGCATCTCAATGCAGCCGGCTGCCGCTCACAAAAGAGCAAAATGAGCATTTTATTGTCCCCGAGTTCATTATCCGAGGCGATCGTAATGGGCAGAAGAAAGGAAAGCTCCCTGGTGGCTGGTGGAGAGGACACGGCGCTAAACGATCCTTTATTCTCTCCTCTCGTTACCTGAGGGTTCCTTGTAAAACAGCGTTTGTTGGTACAGCGGACGGTTTTCGTATCCCCCCATGAAACACGTTTTAGAATAAATTCTCGTCTCGAGATACCTGCGCGCTGCTGCCGGGATTGGGTTCAATCCCACGTGGAAGCCGCGCAAGTTCACTGGAGCCCTAAAGCCCGCGGCTGGGAGAAAGCGCCGGGGAAGCGGTGTTTTTTTCGCTGATCTTATTTTGCTATTTGTGTACAAAAAAAATCATAAAACCCCGTTTTTGCTGCTGTGGCAAAAATGCGAGACGCCTTTAATTACCACGCGGCGGATTCTCTCGGAACACCGGAGATCGGCGGCCCTCGGCGTGTAATTGATACGCGGCTCTGCAGCTGGCGCTCTCATATATTCTGATTAGGGACAAAGTGCGCACACGGATCCTCTTTTGTCTCCTCTTCATCTCGTTACAATGAAAGGGCACCTCATCTACGGTCTCAGCTGTACATAGCCCCCCGGCAGCCAGACCCTCACCCCCCGGGGGGATTGCAAATGTCCCCCCCGCACCAGCCCTGTGAGGGTTAACGTCTGTTCTCTCGCTGCTTAATGAGAAGACTACAGTCAGACAAGATGAGACATGCGGACAGTTTATTTATCATCGCTTGACAGAGGTTCGTAAGAATGCACAGGGGTGCCGAGTATAACAGGCATCCCATCGGTACGGCATGCATGTAACATTATGCCAGATATTGCATCACTGCCGGCCAATCAAATCGCAGCCACGAGGGTCGCCGTATAACAGGTAGGAAGCTGTCTGTGCTGCCTGATGGACAGACGATAAAGATTGAGAATTCAATGTGGACAGTTCATGTTGCAGAGGTCGGCGGATTTAAAGAACCCGTAGACATTCACCAATGGGAACATGAGCAGCGCCCCGATCATGGATCCCAGCTGCACTACCGCTCCGCACCACACCAGGGCGCTGTGACTTTGGCTGCGCAGGATCACGCCGATCATCACTTTGACATAGCTCAGCGTCCCGATGAAAAGAACCCAAGATATGACCTGGATGGGGACACAAAGAAGAAAATCATAAAGAAGAAGGACGGGGCACCGGCACACGTGGAGGACTTTGGTCTCAGCGATAAGGCCACATAGTTTAACAGACGTAAGAGGTGATCCGATCCTACATCAGCCACACAGCAGCCGCGGTATCGCTAATTCCATACGGGTTTATTGCAGGCGAGGGTATGTGGAGCTGGTCACGCCAGTGGGCCTGTCCTTACCTCGTCTGCGATGGAGAAGATACCCCATGCCCTGTCCCGTCAGAGGTACCCCCCCCCCCACAATCCAACTTCAGGGCTTCCATGTGATCCAGTCCAGGGGCCTGTGCTTTATACATGTGGTCCCTTATATATGCAACTTACAATGAGCGCTTCCCCCCAGCGCGTGTCCTGGAGGACCGGACAAGGACTCATGACGGCCGTCATCATGTTATAGCCTCCGAATCCCGTTCCAAGCAGAGACAGCAAAACGAGGCAGACGAGAGACCTGCGGAGAGACGGACAGAACCGGGCGGTCGCCGTATTATTAAATTCTTACCGGCCGCTACACCCCCAGCCATACCGCCCCACGTCGAGAACGCGTTACTGCGGGACAGAGACGCCTTACTGACATACGAAGGGTCTCTTTGGGGGCCTCTCCAAATAACCAGATAGTGATACTCAAAACAAAGCATCGGGACAGTCTGGAGTTATTGGCTCAGGGTTCTAATCTTCCGCAGCCAAGGTTACATTTTATAACAGCAACAAAATAACTGGATCACTGATACTGGATCTAAACCTGTCGTAGGGGACCGTTTATCAACCAATCAGAGCGAGGCTGCGATGGGAATCTGTGACTGTCGCCGGGCAGGATTCATGGTATAGATCAGGCTTTTCTGTAAATTTGATACCAATGTCCGCGGAAGCGACGGATTCCTCCTGAAAGCGCGGAGCTTCTCTGCCTCTCAGCGATTCTCTCGTCCCCCCCGTCTCGTGATTCGGCTGGGAGGGGATTCAATTAATGTATCGGAGAATCATTAACGACAGAGTCTTGGCTCCTTCTCATTGATCACCAAATGCACTTATTGAACTCTAATTGAATGTGCAGCATTTCCATTGATCATTCTGTGTAAAAGTATCTGGTTAAGCTACACGCACTCACTCACACACACATGCACACTCCCTCACACACACATGCACAACTCACTCACACACACATGCACACTCCCTCACACACACATGCACACTCACTCACACACACATGCGCACACACTCATGCATACGCGCACATGCGCACACACTCATACATACGTGCACAAGCACACACACTCACACACTATAAATGTCACTTCAGATGGCTAAGCTTGATGCCTTGAGCTGTAGGGGGTGAGGGATACCTTTGGAGGTGGGATGCACGCATTTAACCCTTTGACTGCCGAGCTCCATTAATTAACCCATTACAAGATATTATTGCCACGTGGCCCCTGACAATCGGACGGATCATTGTGAAGCCACACTAAGTACCTGGATCCGACCTTCTGGAGCCACTCACCTGCTGGGTAGGAACATGGAAATCAGGCAGGCCAGAGGATTAGCCATGGAGCCCAGGGCTGCGGCCAGGTGGTAGGCCAGATTACCGTAGGGCATGCACGAGTAGGTCTGTATGGATGGGAGGACTCCGTTGGTGAGTGCATTCACCCAGCCGGTGAGGAGGTATATCAGAGCATACTGCCTGTACGAGTACTTTGTCCTTCCAACTTCTCGATCCCCGGCGGTGTCCAGGTGGAAATTGTCTGATTGTTTCTTTGGTTCCGAGCTGTCTTGGTCGCAGGGTAGATTCAGATTATCGCTAGCTGAGTAGGAGCTGAGGGTGATGCTGCTCTGGAGCAAGGAATTGTCCAAAGTGTCTTTCTTGGAGAGCCTCGTCAAGAAGATAAAGGCCACCAGGCAGAAAACCATCATGATAGATAAGAGGAATAGAAACACTTGGACTGAGAAGTTAGCAGGGAGATACTGGGTCTCAAGCTGGTTCTGTCCGCTGGCGGCGTTGGGGGAGCCTTGCGTCGCGTTCTCGGGCTGTGTCGTGTTAATGCATTTCATCATCCCTACGCCTTGGATCAAGGACAATAAACCTGGAACGAGCCCACTCAGCCCTTCCCCGATGAAATACGTAGTGAGGTACTGCGGCTGGAGCTGGGTCATGAACGGCAGGAACGTTACGGACGACGTGCAGTCCACGAGAGACAAGAAGAACGTCAGGACGAGGAATGCCGTGCTGTGAAGCTCCCCCGCTATCCATGTCGTATATCTCCAGAAAAAGGCCAGAAGAAAGGAGGCCACGATCCCCAGGACGATGATCGAGTAAATCACGTAAACCTCGCTGAGCACGCCCGGCTTGAACTTGTGCATCAACGTGACAAACAGAGGTCCTATGTTGGCCATTTGGATGAGGATGGTGAGGTATGACGGCAGATACCATCCTTCAGGGAGATCGTTCACAAGCAGAGGGAGTTCCACCCAAAGCCCGTTAATAGCCACCCAAGCACCGGTTCCAAAAACGCACGCCAGCAGGTGAAGAACGATACCCATGTTCACCGCGTCCGCCCGATCCGGAACACCCGGAAGCAATGTCCCTCTGGCAAGATCAAGACCGAGATCCTCGGATCCCTGCGTTCCAGATTAGGAGAAACTAAAACCTCAACGGTCAGCGTCTTAAAAAAACAAGAGAAGATGAATAAATATTTAAGATGAAAAACTAGAATATCAGATTATTCAGCTCTTCCTCTCATTTCTTTTTAATATAAATAACCTGATTTAGGATATGGAGAGGAAAGATCTGGGAGGTTCTGGAATCACCTCTCCTGTGCCAGGGCGTGGGGGGGATGTCGATGGGCGAGGTGAACAGAGGCCGTTTATGCTCCGAGTCTGCGAGCCGTGACCGGACTCGATGAGGTTGGAAGTCGTTGTGTCTGCGCCGGGACCTCACCTGCTGCTTATCAGCCGCCCAGCAGATCTCACACTCTGCTCTGCTGCCAAAGGTCACTCTTTCGTGATCTAACGCGTGATCTTCCCGTTACTTTTCTCTCCCCGTTGCGGGTAAAACTTACTCTTGGAGTCAAGCCGTGTCTTGGCAGAATCTGCTCCATTGTTGTCCTTTTCATGTTTTGTATGAACAGCTCACGGCGAGACCTGCACGGAACCCTGCAGGGAACCCGACTTCCTCCCCCAAGCTTCAAATCTGAGTTTAACTCTGAAAGGAGAAGAATTGTATAAAGTCCCCAAAACACGGTGCCTGCGGCCGGCCATGGGCACCTAAACGGCGAGACGCGTCACACCAGAGGCTCTCAGCTCTTCCTGTATTCGTCACCCGACAGGTTGGTGAAGAATAAGGGTGTGTTTGTGCAAAGAGGTGATCTGCTGATTGGGGAGGAATAATGTGGACGTCCCTTTCCCGCACATCGGGAGCTTCCTTTCCGAATCATCACCAGGGGGTTCCTTTCCCAGACACGGCCGGTGTCACAACTTACCAAAGCGTGACTCACTTGTTATATGCTATCATTTCTCCTTAAGAAGACGCTAGTGGCCCCCGGTGGCCCCCAGTAACCGCACGCATCGGCTCCCAGTCTGTAAAGCATGCAGCGCTTTCAGGGCTGGCAGACCATTCCAATCCACGAAAGTAAATGATTTATCGGAAAAGTTACAGAGTCACCACTAGAGGGGGCAGAGCATTTCATTCAAGAGTCCTATGTCTATCCCTCACTGTATTACCCTCTACCACCTCTGCTGGGAGGCTGCTCCACTTCAATTTAGTTATTTACATTTATTTATTTATATTTATTTATCTATTTATATATTGAGTTATTTATATATCTACATTTATAGATTTATTTATTACATTATATTTGAATTTATATATTTATTTATTTACATTTATTTATTTATCTATACAGTTATTTATATATTTATTGATAAATTCAAACACTGATCAGAATGAGAGAGTCTCTCGGTCTATACATTAACGCTCCCTGCGAGACGGGTTTCGAAATACAAACCGGCCCCCGGGCCCCTGGAGACACCTCGTACTCCCAAAATACCCCCTCTCAGCCTCGTAACATGCCTTTCTTTGTAGCAGATGCCCGGAACGCCATCAGACGCGTCCTCCCTGTCATCACGGACTGCTCTTTAACCCCTTAAGGACAATGGGTGGTCCCAAAACCCATTGAAAACAATGCATTTTGAGCCCGTACATGTACGGCCTTTGTCATTAAGGGGTTAAATAACGGACAATCTGTATCATTAATAGAATGAAATATTATTATTATAGCGCCGTCATATTCCGTAGTGCTGTACAATGTATTTCCCATTCCATGCTTTCACAGCATAACCCCCAATCAGTGTATTTCTAGCGTTTATTGGGGGTTCTTTCTTGTAATTTTTTTTTCTTGTAATATCAAAAATTAACGAGAAATAAGAAATTTTAATTACACCTTAAATCTGCTGAATGGGAAATAAGTCAGCGATCCTTATACTCGTGTTTAGGGAACGCGTTAGGGTCGCGGTGGCCGCAGTTTCTGTTTAAAAGTGTAATGACTGGGCCCAAGAGCTCGCAATCTACATGCACTGGGAAAACAAGAATGAAGAGAAATTGTATTTCAGAATAAAACTCATAAAATCTGATAATGACAGCGAAATATCAGCAAATAAGAATTTTTTTCTTTATTTCACTCCATATAAATATATGCGTTAATAAATAAACACATTAACCCTTTAGTGTAGGCAGAGGTTCCGATGCACTGTTGTCTTTAACATGGGTTGGCAACGGTGGCAGCAGATCCCGGTGTCCCTCGGAGTTGCGCCCAGAGCCGTTGACGGAGCCGCTGACCAGGGGCCGCTGACGGAGCTGTCGTATTTAATTGTCACATCCGGTATTTTTGTGGACAGTGAAAACTAATTGCAATCGTTTTGTACCCTCAAAGAGCTTTCTGCGGGGCAGGAAACATCTGAACCGGCAACAAGCCCAGAATGAAATGCCCCCGACACCGGCAGGAGCTTCCATGGGGCGCGTGGTAACCATATCTCGTGACGTGACAGAATTACACACGTGACATCACGCTAATAACCGCTCGGATCCGACCCACAGGACACCAGCGCTGACTGCACTCCCTACTCCAGGAGGGTGATTATGACATCATCGTGGACCCCCTGCCACAGCATCTCCCCCTCAAATTCCAGTCTCTGGTGCTTCCGGGCTCTGAGTAGAATTCCCACTAATTTATCCGATATCCGGACGTATCTCTGGAAAAGCCTCCCGAAAGTCACCCTGAGGCTGCCGTCTCTGCCGCGCGCCCCCACGTCTCGTATAATCAGGCAGAGCTCGTCGATCTCCTTGTGGATGTGCTTGTGAGCCCGGATCCCCCTCTCCTCCGTCTTGCTACCTTCCTCCGGCCGGCCGTAGCCACGATCCCCCTTCCGGAGCCGGACCTCCATGGCGTGCGTGCGGTCGAAGTCCTCGCTGAACGGGTTGAGCCGCTGCCTCTCGGCGTGGCCCTCGGAGCGCGTCTGCCATTCCCTGCGCAGGTCCGCTATGGTCAGGATCTTAATCTGCGAAGGGAGAGAAACACGTCGTTGGCGAGCTGACACGCGGGGTTAATTTCCAGAACGGCGCGGAGAGTCTGACACGGGACGTATAATTAGCCTCCGTCAGGTGATCCCCCGGTCGGCGTCCCGTTACACGCGGGGTCTGTCCGCAGGGGCCCGGGGGTTACTGATCCGCTCCTGGTCAGTGGGGTCACCGGGCAGGGGTTTCTCGCCCGTTTCTGCTTTTAGCTTCTCGTTTAACGATTAATATTTATTGACAGAAACCCCGTTTTACAGGATCGCCCCCGACGCCCATTATTGTGAATTTTCCGCGTCATTTATTTGGGGGATAAAATTTTTTCCTATGTATCTCCTAACAGCCTTAACAGAGGACTCAGAAGTCTCTGCCCTCCACAGATCAGCCAAGGTGACTTTAATTTAGAAACCTATAACCTGCCAGCAGATCGGCCCCGTTTGGCCCCCGTCTACCCTGTAAAGACTTAAACCTTAATCAGTCGTTGGTCTCATCTTAGATTCAGGAGCCGTCTGTCTATCCCATGCATGTTTAATACCCCTCACTGTATTACCCTCTACCACCTCTGCCGGGAGGCTGCTCCACTTATCTACCACCCTCTCAGTAAAGTAAAACTCCTTTCCATTCCATCTCAGTCTCTGACTCTCTAGCGTTAGATTCCGGTCTCTTGTTGTTACTTTATTCCTCCTTTGAAATAAATTCCCTCCCGTCCTTTATTAACCCCTTTCTCTCCACTATGTTGTACAGATCCAGATCCCTTTTTTTACCCCTTAAGATCGTCGTTACCTTGGATAGGATGCGTCTCCTGCGAACCTCAGCTTCAGATAATGGATATTTGCTGCCGCCGGTTCCCTCTGACCTCGAGGCGTCTTCGTTGCTGGGAGTGACATCATCGCTGGGAGTGACATCGTCGCTGGGAGTGACATCATTGCTGGGGTTCATCTTATCGATGGTTCTTCCAACATAAACCAGACCCTCTGAACTCTGCCGACAATCAGTATTCCCGGCTCTCTGCTGCTCCACAATCACCACCAGGGATCGGGATCTTCTGTCGATGGTCACCGCGAGTCCCGTAACGCTACCTACGAGTCGCCGGCCGCCTGCGTGCGCCCCGGGGGGAGCCGAATATAGAAGGACATTGTGATCCCTGAAGTATGAGAAGCATCTCGCTCTGTAACTCGAAGCCCCACCGAGAGCAGATGGAAAGCCCTGAGCGGAGGTCACGGCGCGGGGGTGCCGGCGCGGAGGTGACGGCGTGAAGGTGAACGGCGCGGGGGGGCGGAGTTTGAGGTGACAGGCGCGGGGAGGTGACGGCGCGGAGGTGACGGCGTGGAGGTGGGGGTGAGGGCGCGGGGGTGACGGCGTGGAGGGTGACGGCTCGGCGGTCGCTCTGATCAGGTGTCACTTTTATTATTGATGAGGAACGTTTCATCGGTCTCTCCGTAGATAGACGTCTCCCGGAAAGCCGCAGGCTCTGTGTGTACATGCCCACTGTCCTGCGCTGCGGAACCAGTCCTGTGTATATGTGCAATAATCATGGAGCTCTGTTAATTAACCCATTTAGTCCCACAGCAAAGGATAAAGCCTGGAGTTTCTTGCAGTTTCCCACCAAGCCTTAAACCGATCACATGTCAGTCTCTGGCCCCCAAACCCCTGAGCCCCTCGTAATTCCACCCGTTTCAGACCCCTATGCCTCTGCCCCACCCCCGATGTCCCCCTTTCTTCACCCGATCTCCATGGGATAGACATACGGCTCCTGAATCTAAGACGAGACCAACGACTGATGAAGGTTTGAGGCGGGGGCTGAGGGGGGTTTTTATGTCTCTGCCGGGGCAGATAAATTGTCAGTGGTTTCTGTAAGCGTTTGGATCGCACGGCAGGACATCTCAGAGGGTCTGAGGTCCGGTGAACGGATTTAACCACCAGATGTCACTCTGAGATCAGCGAACAACATAGAAACCCAGACCTTAACCAGTCAGCCAGAGCCGGATGTCTATCCCATGCATGTTTAATACCCTCACTGTATTACCCTGTTATTACTGTAGATCGAGAGGGGAAGGAGAGATAGAAGTCAGAGCAAGGGAAGGAGATGGGGATAAAAGGAGAGAGGGACAGAGGCTCTCCTCCCGTTAGTGAATCTCCCTTTTCATGCAATGAGTTGGGTCTCTCTATAACCGCGCATGCGCTGCCAGCAGGGGGGTAAAATACTCCGTCTGGGTGCGGGGTATCCGGGGCGTTTCTGGAGACCCGAGAGCCTCCAGACTGAATCTCTGTGCGGCCCGGAGCCGCGTACCGGGAGGTCTCACCGAGTCCGATGCTCTATCTGCCCTCTTACCCCGATCCTCGGGGTCTGCTGGGGGAAACAAACGGATACCCTGTTTAATAGCCCCGTAAAGTCTATTAGTTGCCCCAGCCAGGGATTCCGTAACTTCACCCCTCTTAACTAACCCTGTCTGGCCATTGGGCATATAGCGAGGTAGGAAGCGGGAGAGCGAGGGCCCGAGCGGAGGGGTAACATCGTCTCGTGCGCCCCCTCTATTCGGGTCACACTCTCTGCCCCCCTGACTCCTCTCTATTGCCCCACGGAGCTGCCTCAGCAGTAATTCCGCCCGACTCCTCCGCTTCCTGTTTTTGTGATTCTTTTTTTAGGGACTGGGTTCTCCCGCCCGGGTTTATTGGCATGTATGCTATATTAATCTGCTTTAATTACACGTTGAAGCCCATAAAATGCGATTCACTCATAAATCCTCCGCTCTGCACGGAGGGGGGACTGCGGCGGCGCACGGGGTGGGGGGCACGTGGTGTAGCTTCTGGATGCCCCCCGGGGCTCCCGGTTGGGGTTCCGCTCAGGGCAGGAGGAAGATGTAGGAGACAGTTGTGGGGGATTTGGGGGTCCGCAGTATTACACTCTGTGAGCGAATCATACGACCAGGAAATGAAATACCGCATCTGCCGTGCGGTGGAACGGGTCCAGGTCCTGAGGATGGGTTTTGGAAGTCTCATCAGCCTTTGCGAGGTGGAGTCGCTGAGTTCTGCCCTACCCTAAAATACCGAGCGCTGACACATCCTCCCCAAAGCCGTCCAGCCAGGGCCAGCAAGATTTGGCACGTTCCTTGCCCGCCGTACCCTCAGCGCCTGGGAGGCGGATCCGCGGCCCCCACGCTCTGATTGACTCCTTTAGGTCAATAAAAATCAGATTTTTAAATCATTTACACAGACAAAAAAAACCCTGGCCCCCGGGGGCCGCAATCAAAGTAACACCCAGAGTAACGGGTTGTTGGGGGTCTTAGCTGGTTGGGGTAAAACTTTATCATAATGTAACGATTGGGGAATGGGAGCTGAGGATGCGCGTGGATTTTACGTGGCGGCCACTTTACACCTGGGTAGGTTGTGCTATCTGACGTCCTTTGGAAGGGACGACCAGCGGAGGTGGTAAGGTGCAGGCGACGAGATTTACTTTCTAAGACATTCAAAGCCACGGGGGGGGGGTGGTCTTCACAGCGGCCGGGAGAGGACCATTCCCACCAAGTGTCCCGAGCCTCACGATCCCATCGCTACCAACACTCACGTTTCCAGTTCTTTGTCCTGCGAGGCTGAGGAACACGCGTGTAACATGACCGTCCTGTGTGAACTAACGAGCCGTGGAAGCCACTCGCTCCATAACCTGCTCTGCGGCTTTCACACCAACCCAAACACTTCACTTCAGTGAAAGTGAGAAGGAAACACAATGTGACCTATGATGGGATGGAAGGAAGGTTTACTTTACTGAGAGGGTGGTGGATGAGTGGAGCAGCCACCCAGCAGAAGTGGTAGAGGGTAATACAGTGAGGGGATTAAACATGCATGGGATAGACATCCGGCTCCTGAATCTAAGCGAGACCAACGGACCGATTAAGGTTTGAGTCTTTACAGCAGGAGAAACGGGCGACTAGATGGGGGCCGGATGGGGCCGATCTGCCGGCAGATGCTGGGTAATCTGGTCGATGTTTGGACCCGCGCATTGACTGAAGCATAAGGGAGGTTGTGGAATAGAGGAGGGGCCGGCCGGGGGTCCCGTGCTGCGCAGGAGCTAATGTTTCACTGCGCTCGGGGGGAGGGGACGGCGGCACAAAGGCTGATTGTTATGGGATTAGCAGAATAAACACAATGAGACGGGGAGCGGGCATGCGCGGAACAACTGCAAACCATGACGGTTCCTTCTTTAGATTGCAAGCTCCTTTGAGCAAGGTCCAGCCCATATTACATGATACTCGTTATGTTTGATTTAGCCGTTGTACATCGCTACGGAATATGATGGCGCTTTAACAATAACAATGAACAGGCTTAGGGGTCCAATGGGGGGGTCTGTATTTAGAGCGATTCTGGTACAAAGTGGTATAAACAGCAATCGTCTGGCTCATTCTACTGGTTGCCATGGTGATTGCACCGCAATGTTTCTTTATGTTTATTATTTTATAATGATGGTCAGGGAAGCCGGGAACACGGAACACGGAACACGTTTAAACGCCCGCACTGTGGTAACACAAAGCTTTCAGGATCTCCTCCCACCAACACGGACAGAACACAATCAATAAACCCAGTGACCCTCCGGTGTAAACGCGTCTACCTGTGACGGGCTGCTTAAGGGTTAAATCTGAGCTCATCACCTGAGACACAGGAAGAGGCGTGTGCGGGGGGAGGAGAGAAGGGCGTGTGCGGGGGGAGGAGAGAAGGGCAGGTGCCGGGTGAAGAGGTCTCAGCCCTTGGAGAGAAAGGCAGGAAAGCCCCAGGGGCAGAGAGTCTGCGGTGCGGATACCAGGTAGGGGCACGTTGTGGGAGCGCTTACACCCGGGGGGGCAAATCCTGGATTATTGGGGCCGCTGGACTGGATGGGGTTGATAAAGGGAACAACCTAAACATGGATTCTGACTCCCATCATGCTTGGTCAGCCTTCATCGTAGGCATGAAGGGCTAATGGTTCCCCAATGGGTATTATGTGAAAGATGGGAATTTGTGGTCCGCTGGGGTGGCAGATATTACCTGGCACTGCCCCCGGTGCTGGCTTCCTGCTGGGGCTGCCCCCACTCCACCCCAACCCCCGGTGAACCTGATGGACAGGTCAGTCTGAGGATGAATAGGAGGCTGAAGTGTGAGCTGCCCCTCCCTCCCCCTTTCACACAATGTAATTCCCCCCCAGGGGGGGCAGGAGCAGCTACCCCAAACTGCCTCCATGTGACAAAGCTTTTGTAATATGGGTCAGTGGTTGCCATGGTGATGTCTGCCCCCCACCGGCTATGACAGCTGGCAGAGGCAGTGCCACCCCCAGATGGGTGATGGATTCTGGCCGGCCGCAGTCTGACCCCCCCCCACCATCAAGTGCAAAGTGAAACTCCCAAAGCCCTCTGATTTCGTGGGTATGGGGCAGCTGGGGGTTGGCTTCGGGGGTAAAGCCTCCTCCGGCAGTCTGGGGGTAATATCTGCGCCACCGCGGTGGCGTTATTTACCCCCTACTATATGGATATGGATGTTGCTGTGCTTGTTTCGCGGGGGCACGTAATTCGGAAAGATTTCCAGTGCATGCGGCGGCCTGCGACGGGGCAGAGTCGGGGCCGTTGAAGGGTAGATTGACCTGGAGGCTTTTGCTGCCACCAACTAGTTTATTGGGGCGGGGGGGCGATTGTTCCTTGGTTTGAAGCTGGATTCAGTGAAGATTGGCTAGCAGCGACGAGGGGGAGCGGCTGTTATTTGGAGTGCGGGCGAGGGCGGGTATTGGAGTGCGGGGAG
>VKOC01024466.1:0-34607 GCA_009364415.1 Spea multiplicata | reverse complement strand
TAAAGAACTGATGTGTTACAGTGATTTTCCACACCCAGATAACACCCCCAACTTCCTCCACAATACTAGAATGCTGGACTATTATCGGAATTATGCAGAAGCATTTGGACTACTGAAATATATCAAGTTCAGGGTAAAAAAGAAATGTCATTCATTGACCAGAAATTAAAATTTATAATCACTATATTACTGAAATGTGAAACTTGAATAAGCCTTTTTTTAATTTAATAAAACAAATATTAAACATATTAAGATAATTATGTATAATGGATTATGGATAGTTATGTTTATGTGTTTGCTATGCGGGTTTTCTTTCAGACACTCATTCGGAGTGTGAAGAAAACCCCTGACTTCTCAAGTACAGGCCAGTGGGAAGTGACTACAGAAAAAGATGGAAAGCAAGAGTCAGCCATCTTTGATGCTGTCATGGTTTGCTCTGGTCACCACACTGAACCAAATTATCCACTGGAGGCTTTTCCAGGTGAGTAATGAAAATGTATGTTTTCATAGCGATCATTTAAAATTGTTTTATATTTGCAACAACAAACTTTATTAATTAACATATTGGAAATTATCTCAGTGGGACTACATTAGTATAATAGCTAAATGTTTTTCACTGCCCAAGCAAGAAACTAGTAATTATGCTTCTACAAAAATAGTTGTTTTTGTATCTTAATGTTTTTTTCCCATTAATTGGTTATTTATATTAGAAAAAAGTGAAATAGTTGCTAATAAAGCGATACAATTGCACTGCATGAGGCATGGAAAGAACACATTTGTTAAACATGATTATTCTATAGGCCAGGTAGATTACGTTTGCTAGTTTTCAAGTTAATGTCTTTTCTCATGTTATACAGTCAAAAATGTATTTACTTATACATTCCCAATATACCATTTTATATAAATCTATACAGTATATATATGAGTAATTCCAAGTAAAACAGTAAAATGTGCAAAAAAAATGAATGCTGTTTAGCTAGCCAAATAATGCACACATTCCTACTCTACATTGGTCCCCTCACACACCAAAACCACATTAACCCATCAACGGTCCACTCAACCTCTGCACCCTCAATCCATTTCATTCCATGCTTGTCACAGCTTCCTACCAAAGAACATCTTGAAGCATTAAAAGTTTTCAATTCCTACAAATTGTTGAATGAACAGAACACAGTATTCTTGTACAACAAGAATGATCTATTTATGAAACGTTATGATGTTCAGGTACGCAATCATTTTGGATTAACAATATTTCTCTCACTGATTCACAGGTATAAAAGTTTTTAAAGGTAAATACTTCCACAGCCGAGAATACAAGACTGCTGAAGGATTCAAAGGGAAACGGGTTCTCATAGTAGGAATGGGAAATACAGGGTGCGATATTGCTGTTGAACTCAGCCGAACTGCTTCTCAGGTAACAAGCTTTATGTTATCCACAATGTGACATATTCTTTGACTATGCTATCTTGAGATCCTGCTACAATCATTCAATCAATTACCATTCTGGGTATCAGTGATAATACTGTATTGAAGGCTCAGTTTAGAATTATTAATTCATTCATGACACGTATGCTAAAAGGGTACATAAAATAAAAATTGTTAAGAAGACACATCTGTTGTTTGTTGCATTGTTGTGTAAATAAAATGTTATTTTAATAATATATGTTCCTTTTTGTTTGCAATATTTTGCTAGGACTAGGTTCTTTGTTGGTTGGTATGATGATTTCTCATGTAACTTGATTAATATAAAATGCTAATATAAGTATATAAAGTATTAGCTAAATATATCAAAGGTAACCTACATGTTTTTCAGGTGTTTCTTAGCACAAGAAGAGGATCCTGGGTAATGAGTCGTGTTTTTGAGCAAGGTTACCCTTGGGATATCTGCTTTGACACACGGTTTCAAAATTGGTTCCGTAATATACTTCCTGTATCTGTGGTTAGCTGGTTAATTGACAGGAAAGTGAATGGATGGTTTGACCATGCCAACTATGGCCTTCAGCCCTATGACAGGTAATTGTGAGATTTTTCAGGAAATGAGATCTAAAAAAATATCAACTGGAGTTGCACTAATCAAAAACATTTTTGTGCAGAACTCAGTTTAAAGAGCCCTTGCTAAACGATGAACTGCCAAGTCGGATAACATGTGGATTTGTGTTGGTGAAGCCAGAGGTGATAGAATTCACTGAGAATTCAGTCAAATTTGATGATGGAACTACAGAAAACATTGATGTTGTCATATTTGCCACGGGGTATAACTTCTCATTTCCCTTTTTGGATGAGTCTATTATAAAAGTTGAAAACAATAAAACATCTTTGTATAGAAGCATTTTTCCAGCAAGCTTGGAGAAGCCCACTCTGGGTGTTATTGGGCTTATCCAGCCCCTTGGTCCTATTATGTCAACTGCAGAGATCCAAGCTAGATGGGTCACCAGAGTCTTTAAAGGTAAGATTGCTATAAAATCATTATTTTTATTACATATTTTGCAAAGATATATTTTAACAGAAATACATGTTTATGTCCACATTTAGGAATGTATAGCCAAAAATAGTATATACCAATGATTTTATTTTTCCTTATAGGTTTGTGTAAGTTTCCATCTTTCAAAGAGGTGATGGCTGATATCGAAAAGAAAAAGCAGATTACCAAAAAAAAGTAATTCTATGTTTCCTTTTATTAAACTTGCATTCCAACTCAAGCACTTATAATGAAAATGAAATGTCATACTCATAAGACTCTTGACGTTTAATGGCTCTGCCTGAGGAATAACAAAAAACATAGACGGTGTGTAGCATATAGCTGGATCATGCATCAAATCCAATCATTTTTAAGAGGGTAATATGGCCTTTAATAAACATTTGTAATCGTATTTAATTGCAGACTAAAACAGAAATAAGATTATATAGGACGTTATGAATAGAGTACAATGAAATCTACTCTGAATCTGGCAAATTGGAATTTTCACATCAAAAACTTCCAAGTGTATAAAATGTATGTGTGCTTGCAATAAAAGTAAAAAATTGGACACATAGACCAAAGAATAAGTACTATTATTGTTGTTACTGGGTGCTCTTGCTCTTTCTAAATGCAGTAGGTCACAATTAAGGGAGATTTAGAGCTATCACATTGAAAAAGGGACAGAGCGCCCCAAATATTTGCTCAGCAAAATGTGATTATTGATGAGCATAACATAATGGACTAAAAGTTTATATACTTGGCATAGTGATTTGGTGCATTCTTCTTAGTGATTATCACTCCTATATAGTATACGTGTGTTCTTGTCTAAAACATAACAACATTCAGCCTGGATTAATAACAGGAGATAGCCATACTTACATCTTAATTTCATTGGGTCTATAAGAAGAATGTGAACCTGTCATCCACCCATGTATACGTCTTTCTTGTAAAACATGTATCTCAAAACATTATATAATGAAATGAAGGCATTGTAATATTTATTATTATTTGTTACAGGTTTGGCACATCAAGGGAGAGTGGTTTACAGCTGGATTACATTCAATACCTGGATGAACTAGCAACTGACATGGAGGTCAAACCAAATATTTTACAGCTTTTCCCCACAGACCCATTTTTAGCCCTTGCAGTCCTGTTTGGACCCTGCACACCAGCACAGTACCGTCTTGTTGGACCTGGGAAATGGCCACAAGCCAGGAAGCAGATCATGACCACCTGGGATCGCATAATAAAACCAATGAAAACTCGAACCGTGAAACAACATGAATCTAAATCTATGGGAATGGCGTTTTTCCTTGGAGCGATTTGTGCTCTAGTTGTGCTGTTTTCAGTAGTTGTGTACAAATATTAAGAGTGTGAATTATAGAGATCTTCTTTAGAAGGTTTTCTCCTTTACATTTAGATTTTAATAATGGCCCATTATTTCCAGACTTTTTCCAGACATCCTTTACTTTTAAGGAATACTGATAACAAGTACTAATTGCTTTTGTTTCATTTTAGCACTCTTACCAAACCTACATAGACAAATAATATTGTATCTAAGTAATGTATGGTGCATCATTTTGGCACTTAAATGACTAAGTGCTATATATAGCTGGACAAGCCAGCATAGGCTTTAAGAAGGCTCAGCAAATGTGAAGGAAAGGAAGCCAGATCCTGTGTTACATCTATCTAGACTTTTAGGTATTGGAATAGGATAGCACATGCACTTTGTCTTCTCTATGGCTTCCATGGATGTAGATCTAGGTGGGGAAGTGACATTTTTTCATGTGTTAGTACTGGTGAGACTTTGTGCGGCAAACTGACATTTCGCAACTATTATCGACATTTTTTTTTTTACGATAGCAGTTGAATCAAGTACCTTGTTTCTTATATTAGTGGAAGCTAATTATTTGGATTATTCTTACAGCGCAAGGAAATTCTGTTTTCCTCGGGGTTAGTCAAGGCTGGGGTCTGGGCCAAGATCAGATTGTGCTGCTTATCTTAAGCGTGCCAAGATCATGCTCTTCTACCCTAATACTTGACAGAAAAGTGTCAAAAACAGTTTATGTATCTTTTTTAAACTGCAATTATAGAGATTGATGAAACTGTAGTGGCAACAAACGCACATATAATGTAGCCAAAAAGAATTTTCAAACTAAATTACCAAATGTAACCATGTTATAGTATTATGATATTATTAAATATTTAGCTCAATATGTCACAAATTTGTTCAGTTGAATTATTTATACCGTTGTATTTGTTTCTGTTTCTTTTTTACATTTGTTTCCCATTCGTAATAATAAAATAACTAGATGGGATAAAAAGGTTAACTTCTTTTTTAGACTATTTTTGGTGATATTGCTTGAGCTAGTCCTTAAGACTACCTATAATATATTCCTAATAGAATACTTCTATATAACCCCTTAATCTGCAATTGGTACGTCTTCAAGACATGTTGAAGAAACATTTATATAAGGTATTTCAAATCAAATTTTGAATTTACTTGCCCCATGCAACATATATGCAACAGATGCCTCTTCGTTATTATAGCCCATGTTGTTTCATGGCACAATAATTAACAACTAGCTAAAACTAATATAAAACACAAACTTGAGTACTGTCCCCCTAAAAAATGGAAAACATGACCAGAAATGGAAAAAAGAATAGTAACCTCATACAAAAGTCTCCAAACCAAAATTGTGATAAAAGCGCACACACACACAAGTCCTTGTTTGTTTTCAGATATAGGTTGCCAAATTAGAATAACGTCCACCTTTAAACAAAAATATTTTGTGCTTCTCATCGGCTTTATTTAGAGAAGTAGAAAACTTGTTTCTAAGCTATTGTTTAAAATATTCTAGAACATTATTTATGGGATTATTTTCACACTGATTAATTTTTTATTTCATTTTTGGTCCATTTGTTTTTGGACAATCTATATTTATTCAGGGGGCTTTTTCCATCCGTTTCTGTACCTGTCTATCTCCATGAATCTGTCTGCAAAATTCACAGACAGAAAACTAAGAGGCAAGGGGAGAAGTGGAACTAAGGAAAAGGAGACAAGGACACAAAAGCATTCAGCAGAGAAGGTGGGGAGACGTTAAGAAAGAGCTTGAAAGAGTGAATGAGAGTGAAAAAACTATACAATGCCAATTCGGGCTTTCTTCTTGATTTACATTTGTTGGGGTCCCTCCTCATTTTTGGACAGAATTCATTAAAATTAAGCGTTATACAAATCTGATTGCACAAGTCTACTATTTTTTGTCTCTATTTTTACTTTAAGCAGTGGAAAACTGATGACATTTGGACTCTAATAGAAACATAAATTTTATTCAATGTAGTGTCTTTTTCATCTTAAAAATTAGGCCTAATAGAAACTTAATTCTTGACGCAGAAATCTTATAAGAATGCATTTGGAAGCCAGCTTGTGAAATTCCAGGAACCCCTGGAACAGAAACAGAAACATTTTTTAAGGAACAGATGGTTTTGTCTGGTTTTCTAACTTGGACTGTATCCCACTTAATCCCACCAAGTTAATCCTTGGTGACTTGAGTCTGAAAGTAGTTTCTGACCCAGTACTTATAACTAAACACTAGTGGAATATGTTCTTACTCATGGTTGCCCAGCATTGGAACCTATTTATTGAGTATGACAAGTTTAGATATAAGGTAATATGACAGTGAGTACTATAAGATGTAACTATACAGTCCCTTAACTGCTAGTTTTAAGTTTAAAGGTTCAAAGAGCACGGACACCCATCCTTAAAATTAAACCCTGTGTGAGGGATATAGACATGCAGTGAAGATTATGAAGTCAAAGTGGTGGGGGGGAGAGGTGATCCTTTAGCAAGAGTGGCAGTACTACTTCTAAACCTCTTGAGTCCTATTGTGCTCTATGCTCATGTTGAGGCTTTCTAATTTAAACCAGCAGTTAAATCTGGGATTTTGCATTAGCTAGGTGTCAAGAGCTTTAAAACACTGCAGATTATTATCCACTAAGCCGTAAAAATTGAAACACTCAAAACAAAAAGGAAGCTTTGTGCCTAAGCATGCAACCTATTGAATTGCAAGGTTACTGTATAAGTGACCAAATAATAAAGTAGCCTTAAGCACATTATGCAAAGCAAGTACTCAATACACACTATCCACAACTGTGTGAAATCACATTATATAACATTAAATTGATTGAAAGCCCAAAAAAGACATATAGAGAATATCTAATTGTCATTTGAGTGCTGCCTAAAGTCATCGTTACTTTAGGTGACATGAGTCATGAATTTCTTGACACATCTTCTATTAAACAACAAGTAGGAGTGTGAAGAAGCCAGATACAATAAAAAAAACTCAAAGCTCATATCTCTACTCTAGTCTTTTGTTCCGTTGACAAATACCGGTACTTATGTTGGTGTATAGCACCATATCATACAGAAAAACCAGGATGTTCATTCTATTGGATGGCTGAGCTACTTGGCATCCGTATAATGTTATATTAAATAAATCTTTCCAAAAGGAAATACCCTACTGGTAAGTATTCATTTCCAGGTTTGAATATGGATTTTTTCCAAAAGAAATTTTGGAGGCCAGAATTCTGACACTTTTTAAGTCAGGCAAGAAACTAACCTGTTGCCCAAACTTTAGGCCAACTTCACTTGAACAATGATATTAAATTGTACTCAAAAATGTTAGAAAATAGACTCTCATCTCTTCTCCCAGACCAGCCCAAAATTTGAAATTCTGATATTTACCATACCAGCCCAGGAGCCCAGAGCAAATGACACACCAGCCGCATCTCAATAACTGAGTGCCATATGCAGGGGACCATGAGCAACCTCATTGCGGTTGCTGCAGACTCCACCACCTTGAACTTCATGTTGGATACCGTTATCAAGGGATGGTGCAGCATGCTTGACTGTAAGCCTGCCCTGCTCCTTTTTGGGAACTCTGCTCCCCATGATGGGGAGCAAATAATTAGATGTCGGAGGTGGTAACTGAAGGCAGATGTGAGAGAAACGGCACCCTGCTGCACGCCTGCCTCTCCCCTTTTAGAGTGACATACGGGGCCAGGCTGTGGCTGTGAGGTATGTGCTTTACACTGGGCTTCATCAGCCATGTTGTACACATAATACTTGAAGTGTCCTTGCTGATAAATGTGACAAGGACATACAATTGCCATGAGCATCAACAGATACCTCCCTTTCAGTACACAAAGGGGAAATATTTTTGCACCTTGTTGATCATACTTTCAAAAAGCTTGACCAACCACGTTGATCATCTACTGCCTTAAGATCAAAAACGGGAGACTCTGGGAGAAGTATCATTTCCCTGGATCGACACCCAAATGCTCCATGTCGTGGGAACAGGGTCCTGACACACCCACTACCAGCCTATTTCACCTTTAAATGGGGTGTTTTCTGATGGACCACCCCTTGATGCTTGAAGTTTTGCCACCAAAAACAGCCATGCACCTACTTGACAGACCTTGACAGAACTTTTAAAACAGCTATACAGATAGAGCATATCTCATAACTCTGCAGCCTGGCACATAACATAGATGGCAGGAAGCCATGTTAACTTTGTTAGTTTGGCCAGAAATTTCGCAATTCATACCCTAACTCTTTCTGTGCAGATTCTTGAACTTGTTCTATGGAAATATGCTATCGTAAATCACAGGTAACCATGCCTGCCAAACCTCAAAGAGAAAAAACTAGGAAAAGAGATAATGTTCCAGTATTTAGACTCCTGCTGGCCAAACTCTCCGTCTCCACAAAACTTACAAGGCAAAGATGCGGACATTTTTGCACAAAAAGTAGTGGAATTACCAACTCTGTGAATTGACTCCAAATTCGACGTAATGAGCGTGTCAATAGACTATCCTGGAAACGTTACTATCTCACTCCAATTGCCTGGATAAACTCACATGTATCTACCTACATCCAACCTGGACAATCTTCAATGCACAATGTTAATGTAAATGTCCCTGCGCTTTAGGAATCAACCCCCTTCTCCTGTTCCAAGACTAATCAGCATCTATTACAGAAAAGTGCAGTAGCTTCCTAACTGTCTGTGCAGCTTTATACAACAAGAAGAGCAAGTTTGCATAGTTTTCCCAAGTGAGACTTTGGTTTCAGTACCAGGACACAGCCAAGTGTTTTAATGCAAAGGGGAGGACAAACAACTCATTGAAACTCTACCTAACTGACCACGTTAACTGACTCTTGGACCACAAGTTCCTAATGTTTGGTACCCTTTAGATGTTATGGTCCAGTAAAACAAACTTTTATTTGCTCAGTTGAAGCTTTGGATATGTCTTCTAGCTTCTGGATCTCACACACAGTTGCTTTTTTCTTGTATATCACAATTCATAGGAAATCCAGTGGAGGGCGATAGGCCTATGGAACAGAGCTCAAAGCTGTCAGATTCCTACATGTTATCCTAAGGCTCTTAGATTAGCCTATGTTTGGTCTGTAAGGTAGTACCCAAGAATATTAAAGACTAACATGACCCAGTCAAACCACATTTGCTTATGTTCCACCTAAAGAAGCTAAAAGCCAATATCATATTGTGGTAAAAAAAAAAAACATTTAACGGAGCGTGAAAACCCCGAGTTTAAGCAGACCTGCATAGAGGAGTGTGTATATTTTTTCTAAATGCTTTTGTGTGTTTTTGAGGTCTGCAGCTTCATGGGGTGTTTCCTGATGGGGGTGTTTCCTGATGGACCACCCCCTGATGTCAGCAGGTTGTCCTGGGCATGTCCCGCAAGGGTAGGCTCCAGAAAGACGGAACCCAAATGTTCCCATGTATGCTTGAAGTTTTGCCACCAAAACAACCATGTGTGTGACATTCTTGGTCACTCTTTACTGAGATAATGCTTATCGTGGCCCCTTCTCCTTAAAATGAGTCACAGACGATGCTTAATACTTAACAATCGTTTATTAAAAGTCAGCTATGGATAAATATGTCCACAGTGGAGGCCATTCTTTCAACGACACTGTGACAATCATATAAATGTAATTTGCATATTAACCATAATAAAGGCCACCAAAGCATTATTACAAACATCATACGTCATTATAATTGTGTAACTTTATATCAATAATTTGTCTTTATGGCAATTTAAACAAGTACCATACCCAATTCCAACCAAACATAACTTAAACCACTTAAACAGATATTGACCACCATGCTGGCATAGATGTATTTCATAAGGGAAGAGTTGTCACCCTCTGCAAGCCCCTTATATAATGCCCCATGCATGTGACCGCAACCAACCAGATACCTGGAGGCTTCTGCAAGGAGCAGCAGAAGTTATGAGAGAGACGGAATTTAACCTCGAAAGTGGTGCCTGCACCCACCTCTGTCATGTGGCCCCTCCGTCTGAGTGTCCCTACCTCTGGAGCTGTCCAGGGTGTCTTATAGACGTAGCACCAATGTAGCAAGCAAAGCAGGACCTTGCTCCAGCCCACTTTCCAGGACCAGTTAAACGATATTGATAAGAATTGAGTGGTCCAAAAAAAACTTTCAGAGCCAAAACTGGATCTGTCAGAAGCAGTTTCAGGATGTTTGGCTTTACTTTAATCTGTGACGCCAATTCATCCAAATATGCAACGTAGTTCATACGTCGGGAATTCTTTTGCTGACCCAAACCTTGATGGGAAAAAATAAGCCAGATCTTTAAACAAAACTCTTCAATTAACAATTACAATTTTAGATAAATGAAAGGACAGATAGGTAGGTAGCTACATTTAGAGAAAGGATGTAAATGAAAGAGTGGCTATTCAATAAACAGAATTTGAATGGGATGAGACCAGCAAGTCATACTTGGTTTACAAGCAGATGGTAAATCTCATTAACCTACACACACGTTTGAACCCATGCATATCCAGAAAAAGTGTTATATTTAAATTGAGGTGGTTTTATACTACTTCTTCTGAAATAAAAATAAAACATACCATTTAATTCTGAATTTCTCATCACTGACTAAGTAATTCTTCATCTCGTCTTTGCTTGGAAGCTCAAGTGATCCTAAAAAACAAGAGAAATATTAAAACAGAATTTATTTCAATATGTATTTAAATGCCGTGTCCAACAATATTCTTTTGTTACTGGAAAGGAATTTAATATGTATTTCAATAAGCATAATGTTATCCCGAATATAAGACAAAGAACCATTGATGTTTTACATCGGAAATAAAAGCAAGCAAACAAGAAAGGCTGACTGGTTATTATCTGCCAACAACTTCTGTTTCTAGTTGGCCTAAACATAAGTATATCAGTTCTTAAATAATGTAATATAAAGTTAGTGTATTATAGATTGATAACTAATATTGAGTTCTAATTTTGCAATATCGATAAATTGTTAATATAGTACTGACCTTTAAAGAGCCTAGTAGCCCAACGGTTCTGAAGTTCAGCAGCTACCATGATTGACCCAACTGGCTGAATAAAACCAATGAAAGCTAATGTGGGTTTTTCAATGTCGACAGGAATTATTTTTTTGTATAAAAATCCTTTACTGTTATCCATTTTAATGACGGATTCGTCCAGGAATGGAAATGATAGATTATATCCTGTGGCAAAGATGACGATGTCAATATTGTCTACTGTTGTACCATCTGAAAACTGGACTGATGTCTCCATAAATTTAATTACTCCAGGCTTCATAATTATCGATCCTGACAGAATGTGACTCGGGAGCTCTTCATTAACCAATGGTTCTTTTGTCATGGCTCTGTAAACAACAAAATTACAAAATTCACAACATTTAATACTAACAGAAAAAACATGTTGTCGTGATGACAAAATATGGAGTAACCTTGCATAAAATAGGAAATTAAACAAGAATCCCATGTTAAAGAACAATAAACTTATTATATGTTGAAGGCATACTCAGCATCAGTATAAGCAAAACATAGAATTTGACGACAGATAAGAACCATTGGCCCATTTAGTCTTCCCATTTTCCTGACTCAGACCTTAATTAGTCATTGGTTTTGTCTTAGATCCAGGTCTATCCCATGCATGTTTAAACTCACTATTTGTGTTAGCTCCTACCATTTCTGATAGAGGACGTTCTATTTATCTGCCACCCTCTCGGTAATTTAAAATTGTTAGTTTTAGTGTATCACCTCTTGTACTGAACTTTCAGAGTTTTTTTTCTGTTGCAAAATGAAATTCAGTGATATAATTTCTGAATTATCACTGTTCCTCTCCTTAACTTAATGACTTGGAACCTGACTCAGATTTTCTCATGCAACCATTAGTTATAACTTATAACTGTACAGAGTCACACTACCTTATATTAATGCAAAGTACACAATGCAGTCACACTAAACCAGAGATACACATGCGTACTACCTTATACACAGTCACACCACCCTATACACATGCAAAGTACACAGTGCAGTCAAAGTACCCTAGCTACAATATACTAAACAATACACAGCAACTTAACCCTATACACAAGCTTACTATCCTATACACAGTAACACTACTCTGTACACATGTATCCTATACAATTCACATTGGCACCCCCCATGTATTACTATGCTATACAAAGTCATACTACCCTATGCACATACATACTACCATGTACATTTCATGGCTCCTATTAAATGTACCAAGCAGTGATTGATTGTTGGATGAGATCCCAGAAAATATTCTGGTCTAGGTTCAAAATCATTAAGTTAAGAGGTGGAACAGTGAAGTGAGCCAAACGAGCAAACAAATGAATAAGTGTATAAAGAATATTTAGATGTTTCTGGTTCATTTTCATTTATTTCCTTTGGGGTCCCTCCTCATTTTTGAAGGTTCCTTTAAATCCACAAATTAGACAAAAAATTGTTAGAACTGCAGTTCATACGAATTCAAATGGACAAGTCTTGCTTGCTGAACATAGCGTAAGTTGGAGTTACACATAACATGAAAGGCTAAAACATGGATTACCCTTGCATCCAAAAAAAACAAATTAGAACAACTCAGCACAATAACAATCACTCAATGTAACATAACGGTAAGGATACTTAAATGTTATCAAAATCACAGATTCTAATTTACCCTTCTGGTTCAAAGTCATAGAGATGATGGTTGAACTGATTATTCATTTGCTTCTTAAATAACCACTGTGATACAGCAAGTGGTAGAATGCTTTGGATCCAGCTCTTATATCGAGTAAGAAGAAGTACATCATAAGGGTATCCTTTACTTCCAAGGCGGCGTAAAACCCAAACACCCCTCTTTGTGCTGAGGTATACCTGGGAAGATACATTCATAAAAGGTAGCATTGAAAGACCTTTGACATTACTCAATCTTAGAGAATGAAACTCTAAATGAAAGGCCTACTTTTAATTTTTGTAAATGAACATAGATGAAATAAAATTACCTGTGAAGCTCTGGTACAGAGCTCAGTAGATAGATCAACTCCGCTGTTACCCATTCCTATGATTAACACTTTTTTCCCATCAAATCCAATTGGTCTCTTGTATTGTCGGCAGTGTAGAATTTTTCCCTTAAACTTGTTTATACCTGGGTGTAAAGAAGATGATATCTTAAAGAATTCAATGGAAAGAAAACCGTTCCCTCTCTTAGTGTTAATAATGTGTTACATAGTGGGGGAGCAGAGTATGTTTCCATAGGGTGTTGTGGTCATTTATTGGGCAATGGCCAACATATAAATGCATCATGGACCCCATTGCATGTGATCCTCTCTGTGAAGCAGTGTGCTATCAAATGTACCCCACAAACACTCATTTTGTTTCATTTTAGTTTAGTCAAACTAAATGGATGGCTCCTGTGAAATTGAATCTGTCACTTTCCATTGGCACAATATTTAACATTTTTATATACTAAAAAAAATTGATCTGTCACTCTGAAACAAGAATCTCAGGTTCCATAGGCAATTGGACTATTGTCAAACAAAACCCACTAGCTATAGGTAGTGCTATGCCAAAAGCTGTAACACATGTCAGCAAATTAGTAGAAGAGGAGAGAAATGGGGTAACGAAACCAGGTTTATTACTTCATTGGAGCCATATGTTGAGGGCTTTGAGCAACAAAGTGATACAAAAGCCCTATTCAGCTCATCAATTCAAAACCGCTCTGTGCAACGTATTCATTTTGAAATGACACATAAAGATGTACCTGGAAAAGCATCCATTGGTAATAAAGGATCCACATGCTGGCCAGAGCAAATCATAACTACGTCAAAGATGGTTGTATGTTTTTTGTCGTCTGATTCAGTGATAACAACCCACTGCCCTGTCTGCTTAAAATCCAAATGCTTCTCCACACTGCAAACCACTGTC
Source organism: Spea multiplicata (assembly GCA_009364415.1). Classification (NCBI taxonomy): domain Eukaryota; kingdom Metazoa; phylum Chordata; class Amphibia; order Anura; family Pelobatidae; genus Spea; species Spea multiplicata. The sequence continues at coordinate 20,850 of VKOC01024466.1, read as the reverse complement.
TATACAACATATTAAATATCGATTAGCGGATTTACAAATTACAAATAAACAATAAATAAATTTCCTGCTTGCAATTACTTCCACCTTACTTTTTATATCAATACATATGAAAAAAAACATTAAATACAATACACTATTAATTAGCTTGTCATTAATGATGATGATGATGATAACGATGTTTATTCCCATGTAAATGCTAAACCGAATTCAGTAAGTCCTTAAACAGTTACAGTATGTCATGTTGACACTATATATGTTACAGACATGCTGTTAAAACCCACCTTAAATTTTATGTATTTCAGCAACTGAAAATGTTCTGCATATAACTTGCAATATTCCAAATATTTTACGTGAGGTAGGAAGTTAGGAAAATCCTCTGGTATTGGAAAATCACTGAACCTCATTGTTTCTTTAGAAACGTTGCTGACCAAAGATTTGTAGATGCTGGGTCTGCCATCTTCTGAATCCTCCTAAAATAAAAATGATCCAGCCTTTTATTAAAATTTTACATTTTTATATACTAAATAAATCTATCTGATTGCTCTGTCACTCTGAAACAAAAAATCTCAGGTTCCATAGGCAATTCTGGAATTTATTTTGTTATTATTCTGTCTCTCACTGTTCAAATATAGCTACTATTAAAATTATAGACTGATCATGTCTTTATCAGTGGGCAAACGTACACATTCAGCAGGGGATCAAATCATGTTTTCCTTCACTGTAACTATATTGTGGGTCACTCAAGGTGTTCTATTTTTGTTAGGGATCTCACAGCTGTTGATCTCACATCTGTCCCATGATATGCCTTTTCACCCCCTATATGCCACTATGTCTCATGACATAGCATATATATATGGGTATAAGGCATGTCTGGAGGCAGAGTGGCATATAGGGGGTTAGAAGGCAATTCTGGAGGCAGAGTGGCGTACAGAGGGTAAAAGCCATATCATGGGGCACAGTGGCATATAGGAGGGTATAAGGCATATCAGGGAAGGCAGAGTGGCATATAGGGGGGTTAAGGCATTTCTGGGGGCAGATATTCATTACAGGGGGCAATAAAAACAAAAAAATATATTTTTCTCAATCATAACTTTTATTAAATATTAAAAAATTGTTTACATGAATTAATAAAGAAATAAAAGTTTCTTACAAGAATATCGTGAAGAATAATGTGATCACTGTTTTGTTCCACTGAATAAAATGGAACTTTTTCAACTAAAAATGTTCGCAGTAGCAAATATTTGGATTCCATTATGTGTAATGTATTTAATTTATTAGGGCCTTTTAATACTTTTGCTTTCTGGCATTTTAATAAAATAATGTGATAAAAAGAATGTTTTATACAGTTTTTTAGTTATTTGTATGGCAAATAGTGTGACTCGGGTATGTATTAGGGGTGCGTGTGGGTATAAGAGCTTGACCCCGAGATAAACTATATGGGGCTGGTCTCCAAATGTTTCCAGGGCTGCTTTTCATTCCCAGTCTGGCCCTGGTCTTATGGGCATGCAATAAACTAACTACATCCAGCCTGAATGTTTATTTTCTATCATCATTTGTTTCATGTTTGCCTGTATCCCTGTTGTTTACATCAGTTTTCCTTGATTGTACCATCAGACGTGGCCTGAACATGGATCCTACAGGTTGGTTTACACTTATCTTTGTTTTTTTTTACTGGATAAATACTCATGAGTTATAAAAATTATGATAATATTTATTAAAGACCAGTCCTATATACAGATATCCTGTCCGTCTTTAATTGTGGAAATTATTTTTCATTCTTTTCCATTTAACTTTACTTGTTCTATTTCATAAATAATAAAATGTAATTTTCAAATAATTGTATTTCTTTTTAGACTGTTCTATTAATATATAATTTATTTTTATTTCAGATAATTTAGGTCCAAGCGGTAAGCTTTTTTTAAATGGCAAACGTAGACTTACTCTGAAGTTCCAGAGCCCTCCAATGTCGTCACCTCTTTCAAAGCATGTGGGTTCTAAACCTTCTTCCAAACAGCTTTTGATAGCTGTTAGACCACTAACACCGGCTCCAATAATTCCAACGGTCTTAACCATTGTTAACTTGGTTATTATTTCTTTGTGTTCTGAGATACTTGTCTAAAGTGGCCAGTAAAGCGTTGACAGCCTTAGGAAAAGCAAATCACATTAAATAGTGAATTCGATCAGCTACAAGGAGTAATATTTTTTTTATTTTTATAAGACAATTGTCATAAAATATGAATGTACTATAGAAACTAGGGTGGGATGATAATTGAAAGTGGTGTCTATAAATCATTAAACAGAGATCATGAGAAATTCATCAACTCCAGGTAATCTATTAAAAAGGGCACATTTGTAAATATTGGGAGGACAAAATGTACAGCAGACGCATCCAGGAACAAAGGTTGCCAAATACCAATACAACTGTATCCTAGCCACATGCCTAGTCTGCATTATCAAGAATCCAGTCCTGATAATGCCAATCATAGGAATTCCTATGAATATATGCTACTGGTTTCATTATTATATTAACAGTCTATTCTAAATCCTCCTTCTATATTAATTACCATAGAAGCAGCCTTTTTAACTTTTTGTTCTTTGGGTCTACATGACTATTCTTTGTTTGTTTGTTTTTTCAAAATTATTTTTTGCAACAGAACAGACATGGTGGATAATAATATTACAAAGATAGAAAAAATACAAGGTATAGTGAGAGATATATTGTCAGCATTTTCCCAGTGATCAATTTGGTTATACGTATTAATTGTGTAAAACACAAATGTGACTCGTGTTATTGCATTTAGAATTAATATTCCGCAAGGTGTTAAGACATATTAAATATATATATATATGCCAACAGTGCCATTTGGAAGGCTACCAACTATCCAGCTTCTACAAGATCTGCAGTCTTTAACAATAAACATTTATTTTGAAATGCGTTTTTGTAATGATTACTACAAAGTTGGGTCTTAAATAGCCTTAATACTGCATACCACACAACTACCCAATGTCTGGTTAAAATATTGTTTAAAAAACATGCATAACGTTGTGTTCTCATCTTGTTTTGGTTATAAGTGAATTTATGTTTCGTATAAAACGTTATGGATAGGTTTACTTGCATTTTGTGTATGAAGCATTGAGAATGATGATGAAATGAATGAAGGAAACATACTAACTCGAAAAATCGACACATATCCAGGGTCAAGGTCAAGAAAGAACAGTAAGCTTTAAGAAAATCACACGTAGGTTGCCCAGAGTACATCATTTTAGACAATGGAAAATAAAAAAAAATGTAAATTGGTTAACTTTTAGTGGGCATGAGAAGTCAAATTACTGAGATAAATAACAGAAAAATATGAACAGTATTATTAATTTTCTAAGTAGCAGCAAAGCCAATTACCTTTAAAACTCATTTCAATTACAAAGTTTCATGCATCAGGAATACCAGAATTCAACACTTTTGTTGCCTGAGATTGTGAGTTTCCTGAAATCATATACAATAATCTAATGTTATTCTTTGGGTACTTACTGTCTGAAGTAAGAATTGGTATGTTTCCTCGACCACCTGTGCTTATATATTTATTGTAGTTTCCACAAAGGATCTACAAAAATTAACTTAAGTAGTAGTGGAAAAAGTTGTAGGGAACAGAGAGATGGATATTTTGTGAAGGTTGAGAAGCTCTTCACACTTATATATAAGCTTTTGAACAGTCGAAGACACACCCCGCTTCATAGAGAATCATATGAACATGTTGCATTAGTTTTATTGAATAGCTCTAAGGCCCAGGGCTTGAGCTTAGCTTGAAGGAAATCATGCATTTGTTTTTTTATGTAAAACGCTAATCCCTTTGCAACAGAGGAGTGTGGTATTTATTTCGCAATATCTGTAACCCAATCCTGCAAACTATAATTAATTCACTATTTTGATTGAAAAATTAAACAGCAAGAAAACATGTTTGAGTATGTGGATTAAGAGCAGGTGTATTGAAGAAGGTTTTGTTTCATTGTGTTTTACCAAGCTCAATTTATCTGCAGACAAGAAGGTTTGTATTATCATCTGATTATCATTCTAAGCATTTTTAATGCCATGATGTGCCAGGCACGTTATTGGAAGTTAACTCACCATTTTTGTGTGATGTGCCTGGCCCTTCATAGGTCGTTAAGGGGTTTAACAGAACTAAGGGATCATTTACATACAATAGTCACAGCAAAAAATACACAGTTCTCAATCAGGCCTTCATCTGCACACTGCTCAGTATTTCCACTCTGCTCACCTCAGCTCAGTAGGGGGTTACTATTACAGTATCTGGGAAAGATGGTCAACACGGAGGTTCCCTGACTTTTGACTAAAACTGGTTGGACATCAAATCTTGGTGCAAATACTGGCCATAGAGGTCTCTGTAAGTCCAAATCTGTAACATACCACCCATAAAACTCTCTGAAAAAATTTTTTTTTTCAAGTCTGGTAATTGCAATTTACCCCATGAAACCATATATTGTTGAAGACACCCCAGGGTATTTCGAATGCTAGTATTCTAACTCTTTCCATGCACTAATTCTACCACCAGTCTTTGTCAAACTTTGTGGTAGTCATTTTTTTCACACACATTTTACTTCAGTTGTGAGTTGACAGGTCCTGGTATACGTCACTGTCACACAACATCCCAATATGTGTTCAGTAACATCTTCTGAGTACAGTGATACCACCAATGCATGGGTTTGCCTGGCAAAAGGGCCTCATTTGGGGCATGCACATTTTTCAATGTTGAACTTTGACATTTGGTGATCCACTGCCCATGCCCAATTTGGTACATCTCTGAGCCCGGCCAATGCAGTGTGCCCTATAAAACCATATATTTTTAAAAACCTAGTCACTCCAGGGTATTTCAAATTCTGGTTATTTTAACTATTTCCATGCACTAATTCTACCACTGGCCTTTGTCAAAGTTTGCATTAGTACTTTTTTGTGTATTTTTCCCACACACGTTGTAATTTAGGCAGTAATGTACCTAGCGGGAGGCGGTCTGCCCCGGGTGCGGCTCATCAGGGAGGTGCCACCACGCCGGCACCTGGGGCTAGAGGAGCAGGCTCAGTTGGGGAGATCAAGGTTCTCCCTCTAACTGGCTTACAGACAATCAAAGGAGCGGGAGGTCTGTTAATGCAGACTTTTGATCCTGCTCCTTGCGATGCGTGCAGCAACTCCTGCTGTGTTTGCCTCAGTATATAGTGATAGGTGTATGCTGTACCACCGCAAGTGCGTCATATAATGATAACAGTTATGCTGTATCCAACGGCAATGTGTGCCTAGTATATACGATAACAGTTATGCTGTCCCCCTGTCAATGTGTGCCTCAGTATATAATGATAACAGTTATGCTGTACCACCCATATATAGAAGTGCTCATTGACACCTGCTTAACCTAGTGGATACAGAAAAAAGTCCACTAGGGGGCGCTCGTGTGTTCCATTCAATGCAAAATAAAACAGAGAGAAAAATATATATAGTGTAGGAGTAAAACACAGTGTCCCCAGACACTGTAATGCTTGCCCTCTCTTTTCACAGGACACATTTAAAATCATAGGCATAGACTGGGTACCCAAACATTGGAGGGGAGGCAATACAACGGAGAGCCTTATTAAAAAGGAGACAGAATGGATATTTAAATTAAAAACTTTTAAAAGTGGGGGATTAAATATGGAGCTGGACATCTTAGTTCATATATAACAATTTTTTTTTTTTATACATATAGGATTTATATACAATAACCAGCCTCAAAGTCTTTTTCCCTTCATAGATCCAGTTTATTTATTTCAATACACACATATAATCACATGATGCTCATTTATATATATCCATTTTAATTTATTCATTTATGTATTGGTATATATACCAGCATAACACATTTCATATACACCAGGCTTCTTCTATTATCAGGCCATGCTTCATCTTCTAGATCTCAGTTTTTATATATATTTCTTTGTATCCCCGTTTCACTGTTCGTTTTCGGCAAACATCACCGCCTCACTGCCCCGATACTTTCACCCTTTGATCTCCGTAACAGCCGCATACATCGGCAGTAATACCGATCACGATGTTCTCTCTGCGGGAATAGCCTGCAATATAAAAGATAACAATACAGTGACACTGCTTTCACACTTACCTCTAATCCTACGGTGCAACGAATCCTCCGATCGGTATCCAAGCTTCACTGAAGGCAGCGACCCCGGCATGTCAATGAATGAACTGAATCCGGAAGTAATCGTCCAGCTGACGTCAGACGCCACAACACGGAAGACAAGTAGATGGCGCCAAACAAACATTTAAAAGGACCTTCACTTCAGAGAAAATACTACTCCTGATGAAGCCTTATACGGCGAAACGCGTTGAGTGACTTTTCAAGGACTTTTTATGATATAATTTTATTTTATCAGTACTTTTATTTGTATTATCACTTTTATGATATTTTAAAGACTTTTTAAAGCTGCAGTGGATATGTATCCAGCTGGCTGCTAATTTAGAATAAATATTTCTTTTAATATACCTTATATGTGAATAGTGGTTGGTTTTTAGACACCACACACACATTGGTATCTCATCATTGGATTCTTCAAAGCAGAAGGATATACAGACGCGACCAGATTACCACCAGGAATTACGAGTATCTTGACACTTATTTAAGTGTAAGTATATTTCCACTTGTTGCGTATCCAGCGCCACATACATAACACACTATTGGATCCTTGTTTGGTTTGTCTTCTCGGTTTACATCCTGGCATATGGACCTCAAGGTTATTTCTATGACGCACTGAACTCCATCAATACACTGTGAGTGGGAAATCTGCGACACGCAGGGCAAAACATACTGTTTTACTCCTACACTATATATATTTTTCTCTCTGTTTTATTTTGCATTGAATGGAACACACGAGCGCCCCCTAGTGGACTTTTTTCTGTATTACTTCAACACCTGGAGAGTGTTGCTCAAGGGTTGCAGCTGTGGTTCCAGATACACCAGGAAGCCTTTAAGGTTGATTATTCCTACCATTTACTATCTTATTCCCTATACTGGTCTTTCTCACTTTTTTCACGTATAACCTAGTGGATAGCAGGGAGAAGCAGACCAAGAAAGAAGAAAGAGAACAGAAGAAAGAATACAAAATACAGAAGAGCAAGAAGAGACATCCATTATACATCCATGCTGTCACACACATATTCATTCATTTACTCATTCACATTCATGCATTAACTCATTCCTATACGCATTCATTCATTCACAGGTACTAGTCATTCACAGATACTCATTCATTCCCTCATTTACAGATAATCATTCATTCACTAATTGACAGATACTCATTCATTCCCCCAATCATGCATACTCATTCATACAACCTCCCCCATCCCCTTAACTGAACTGCAGTGGTCGGTGCAGCTTGCAGACTTCCTTTGGGGCCGCTGTGTCTAATTTCTAACCCACAGCTGCTGTGAGTTTGCTGTTAGTGACAGCATTGCCAATTTGCCCCTGAAGCAAAGCTACACTGTGGTGTATACTTATATGTTGTTTTATATCAGTGAGATGCTTTAAGGCCTTACCCTGGTAAGTGTTCTTTTTCGTGCTTACAGGGCCGGCCCTACAATGGAGCTGACTGGGGAAATTGCTCCAGGTGGCACCTTAGAAGGGGCGGCACTTTCCTGCCCCAAGCGCTTTTTTTTTTTGAAGCGGAGGAGAGAGAGGGGCGCAGAGTGGTTTTCGCTTACCCGCTCAGCGCCCCTCTCTCTCTCCTCTGCGGCGAGTCTCCCTGCTCTGCCATGGTCAATTTCCGGCACTCAGCATTACAAGCTGGCACCGTGGCACAGCAGGGAGACTCGCCACAGGACTGTTTAAAGGTAAGTACCGGGGGGGGTAGATAATGGCGTCAGCGAATGGCAGGCGAATGGCAGGCGGCATTAAGTCTTGGGCCGGCCCTGCATGGTCGTCTTCAGAAAAAAAAATCTTTGTATTCCGTGAATATTTGCCCGTTCCTGTGTTCTCTTCGGGCGAATATTCGTGAACATTCTTCGTGATCGTTTTTTCTTCGTTTTTTCTGTTTTTTATAAGGGGTTAATACGGGGTTAACTCATACCGCAGCAGCTCTGGCGCCAGGAGTTTAACCCCTTAAAGACAATGGGCGGTCCCTAAACCCATTGGAAACAATGTATTTTGAGCCCGTACATGTACGGGCTTTGTCATTAAGGGGTTAAATGTCCGTATGAGCAACTCTATTGGTCGCCAGCAGGGGGCTGGTCTGCCATCAACCATCAATCAACACATTAACATTGAACATGGTTCAACAAAAATTATCCTAAACTGGTTGTAAGATACACTATGACCTCAACAGGGTAGTTTTGAAGCTGACAAATATTAATTTCAAAAGTATTTTGTAATAAGCTTGACGACATTCAGAACAAACTTGCTGTTCTGACTAAAAATCCTGGAAATATTTAGCCTATTTAAAAGTCATGAAATGATACCATTGCCCATAAGGTAGTCATTAGGGAACAGACCAGCCTATTGGCCATTTTTTAAATTAGTTTTTTACCATAAAAGGGGTGCATAAGTCCACTTTTAATTCTTTTTTATGTAGACTGGTGTTGAAGGACTTGATAAGCTTTGCCATAAAACAACATGTACAGTACAGTGTGTTTTTTATGTGAAGCAGTCTTCTAAATCTAGAATGGCTACCTACAATGGTGAAGGAGAAATATTAGTGCAATGTTAAGAAACATTAAGAAAATATCTTTCTCCACTCCACTACATCACTACTATTACCACCACTACTACTACTGCTATTTTCCATAGAGCCTTCAAAAATCCTGCCATAGTATCTTAGCAATCAGGACACCTTTATGCATGCAGAAGGAGGCTTAAATATGGAGCTGGACATTTTAGCACACATATGAACCAACATAATGAATGATCCTAATATTTTTAAGCCACTTTTAAATTTTAAACATTTAAAAAAAAAAATATTTTCCAATATTTTTAATATATTTTTAATAATAGAATAACACTACATGGATTTTCATTATACATACACACATCACCAAACACATATATAGAAGAATACATAAGTCAATTTCTAATGTTTTTAATGTTTTTATTTCATAATCTCTATTATCATAACTTGTATTACCATCATTTTCTATTTCATTCACCTTTCATTCATTATGATTATGTTTAAATATCTTTTATTTGCCTCCTCATTCTAATTTGTCCATATCTGGACAATTAACACACACACAGACAGGTTTAATATCTCCTACATTTATGTGATATTCTTATTCTTTTTTATTCTTTATTTTTTCATTGAGGTCGAGCAATGTACATCCGGACTCTTTTTTCAACATTTTTCACCCATAATGTGACACCAGCTTTCCGGGGGAGAAATGTACCTAGAAATAAATTAAAATTATTATGTTGAACATTAACCCCTTGTCTCCTCGTTTCCCACATTGAATACTTACCTTGGAATACGAGAGAGAAGAACGAAGAAGGCGGTATCATACAGAGGAACTACACGAACGGATGACGAACAGACGCTGGGAGGGGAGAAACGGATTGACGATTGACGTCAGACGGACGTCCAACACAAAGATGGCGCCCCCCATAAGAATAAAAAGACGAACAAGACATTGTACAAGATACTCCTGAGGAAGCCACGATACAGGCGAAACGCGTTGAGATAGGACGGATAGAGCTCCCGTCCTTATTTCCATTTGGACTTTACTTTTTATTGGATTTTTCGGCATTTTTTAATTATTTTTATTTTTTATTAGTTTTACTTCTAAGGTGGTATAGGTATATCCTATACACGTAGTGTATTTCATGTCATAGGGCATCTGCCCAGAATAAATCTATTTCCTTTATATATACCCGGTGGATCAGTTTATATATTAAGCTGCACATACAAGCACGGGATCAGGAAGCACGGAGGAGACCAATAACACTAGACGCCAGACACACCAGTTACAAACTGTAAGTGTACATCGGTGCTGGCGTGTCAGAACGCTTTTAAGATATTACACCATTGTGTTTTATTTCTCTACTTCTCTTTACATATACCCTACATGTGGACCGTGGAGGATCTATACATAAGGCTTGATCGTCTCATTTAAAGTGTGAGTGCATATACACTTTTTTATGTTAAAAGTCCATTTGACATACCACACTATCATAAACTTTTTCTGTTTTATTTTTAAATAAAAAAAAACCAACTGAATACACAAGCGCCCTAGCGGATCAAAAAAAAATCGTGTGATATAAACAGGTTTTGAGCCTAAGAGACAATTACTTATTTTCTCAGTAATGTTACATTAGATGTATAAAATATCACAAGGTATAATACGTTCCCCACATAGATTGTTCTTCCCAAACCCCCCCACCCCCCACACACACACGTTTAAGATAGGTAACTTGGACAACAGGATAGCAAATGCACATCAGCTGCTCACGCAAGATGTTGAGAGGTTTTGTAACAGCGTGGTGAACCAGTATTCAAACTTAAGCAAGGTGAGTTTCCTCATGGCTCTTCTAGTTGTGAGTGTTTTGTTACCTTTTTTTTTTTTTTGTTTGTGCTGGGTTCTTCAAAAATAGGCTATGGCCCTTTATGCTCTTACTGTATTCCTTTCACAAGGAAAATAATTATAAAGTTAATGTAGCTACCATTTATATTACCAGTATATTACTTACACTGTGAGATTTACAGACAGGGGCCTCCTTTACAAATGTATCCATAGCTTTTGTACCCCAATAAAGTTGTCTGTAGACTGCTGTACTTTCATGACTACATTTACATTTTATATAGCACCAACAGATTTGGTAGAGCTGTTACAATAGGATACCGTAAAAGTAAATACAAGTTACAAATGAACATACATTAAATATACTGGTACCGAAGCTGACAATCTTTTGGCTACACGTATTATGCCTCCCCTTTTATTATGCTGTTATTTATCAATAAAATTTACATACATGCATACTCTGTTCTTGTGAATAACATGTAATCATTTGCCATTGTGGTCTGGATTTACCCAAGGTGCACTTTGCAGAGTTGAACAAAATACCGTCTTTCCACGTTAACTAGTGGCTTGCTTTCCTATTCTCCTGTATTATACATATTTCCCATTATTGTTGCGGGTATACAGAGTTGTTATATAGTATTGTGAGTTTCATTTGCTATTTTTTTTTCTTCAGCCATTTTTGGATATCGTTCTGTATATTGTCAAGCTGACAAATGCTCAGGTAAGTTTTTGTATGACTAGGGCTTCTTTAACAACACAAGTCACGAATATTGATGAATTACATCAATTGTGCAAAGAGCAGAGGGACAAAATCCCGGTCAGATTGAACAGTTAGACTGTGGTTATTACTGCTGTGGTCATCGTGATATAACCAGGTCCCCCCCACACACACACACACACTCATGTTATCTGAATTTTTCATAATGTAGAAAATCAGCCAGGACAAATCATTCTTCACATGCTGATATATATATTTTTTTACTTGCATCCAAGTCAAAAAATTATATTATACGCACATGGATTATTTTTAAGAGTTTAGAAACATTGAAAGTGTCGGCAGATAAGAACCAGAAGGCCCATCCAGTCTGCCCAACCTCTGAGTACTCCCCTTTAGTACTTGCCCTTATCCTATATCTAGCTTGGCATTATGCCTATCCCATGCTTGCTTAAATGACTTTACTGTATTAACATCTACCACTTCCACTGGGAGGCTATTCCATGCGTCCACTACCCTTTCCGTAAAGTAATATTTTCTGATGTTACCATTAAACCTTTGCCCCTCTAGTTTATGCTTGTGTCCTCTTGTTGCGGTTTTATTTCTCCTTTTAAATAAACTTTCTTCCTTTACTTTGTTGATTCCCTTTAAGTATTGAAATGTTTCAAATCATATCCCCCCTGTCCCGTCTTTTTTCCAGGCTATATAGGTTAAGATCCTTTAACCTGTCCTGGTAAGGTTTATTTTGTAATCCATAAACCATTTTAGTAGCCCTTCTCTGAACTTTCTCCAACATATCTATATCCTTCTGGAGATACGGTCTCCAGTACTGTACACAATACTCCAAGTGAGATCTCACCAGTGATCTGTACAACGGCATGAGCACTTCCCTCTTTCTACTGCTAATACCTCTCCTTATACAACCGAGCATTCTGCTAGCATTACCTGCTGCATTGTCTACCTACCTTTAAATCCACAGAAATAATTACCCCTAAATCCCTTTCCTCACACGTTGAGGTGTTTTTTTTTTATGGTATGTTGATTATTTTTTTATTCTTTCAAGTAACTCTTTCTTTCTTTCTTTCTTTCTTTCTTTCTTTCTTCTTCCTTCCTTCCTTCCTTCCTTCCTTCCATAGGGACCAGCCAGCATGATGGCTTACCTACTCGTAGCCGACCTTTTCCTTACACACCTTAGAAGTCCTATTGGTAAGATGACAGTAGCCGAGCAGCGGTATGAAGGTGAAATACAGAAATGTTAACTCCCGTCTCATCACCAATAGGTAGGTAAGTATGCGATCTTCTGGCTTCCTGTATTTTCAGATTGTATTTATTTTTGTAAATTTTGCATCAAAGGTGTTTTGGAAAAATGGGAACTGAATGTATTAAGTACATTTTTGATAAAATGTAATTTTGAAATAATTGATATAACTATTATGTCCCACTTACACATTGCTTGTTGCTGCCAAATATGATGGTCGTTAACTCAATTAATAAAAACCTTGTACTTACTAGGAGCTTGGTATCTGTAATGTGTAATTAAATTATACTGATCATTTCTCTTTTGTATTTATTTCTAGTGAAGAAATGGCCTTTTACAATGGAAATAAAAAAATAAAAGAGATGCAACATTACAATGTGAACATGGTGGTTTTTGGCTACTCGCACCAGACAGGAGACCATCAGAAAATGTTACTGGCAAGAATTATTTGCATGTCATACTTTAGTAATATTTTTCCGTTTGCTATAGAAGATTGTGACAGTTTAGCCTTATTATTATTTACTGTGGGATATAGGTAGGCTGTGGCAGTGGGAGACGCTCTGTATGCCCGGGTCTCTCAGATAGCTTCATCTGCATATAGCTGTGTAAAAAGTAGACTGTAGATTGCACCTGAGGTTTCTTGATTTTAAGTGGTCAGTGTCTATGCTGGCATTTAATGTCTGTGGTGTGCTTTTTGATTATTGCAGTTCTAGCGACTGCGGTTGGTTACCTGGTTTTCAGCCGTCCGTTCCTCACCCCTAACCACCCCACGTCATCAGAACAGCACTCAAGCTGAGCTCCTTGAGGTGAGTGAAATAATGGTGGGATAAATGATGATATACTCTGCAGCCAAGCACGTCCTTAATGTTTAATGCTTTGCCTTGAAGGATTATTACCAGAGTGGAAGAATGCTGCTGAGGATGTCTCTGGCATTGGGACGAATCGTCCTCGCAGGACGGGAAATAACAAGATTAGCAGGGTGAGTCAACCGAAAAGTAAATTAAATTTACTGTTCATCACAAGGTGACATTTACCAACCTATGTATAGAAGATATATTTTGTTGTACTGTAAATAAGGGGTGACTTGACCTTGCCTAAGAGTTCAGTTCCCCGTGGCTTGGTTATGTATCTCACAGCGGTTTATGGAATGAGAGATGTAGTAATAAGTTTTCTCTCTCACCTTGTGAACCCACTGTTAAAGGTTGCTGTTACGACAATAACTGCCGCCTCCAGTATGTTTGAGAGTTTATAAACCTGTGTCACATGACAAGTGTTGCTGGCAGACATTATAACAGAGGGAACACTTTACATGCTTAAAGGATTATTCCTGGGAAAATTCAGGGTATTGAAAATTTCTAGAAATTTTGTTTCTGATTCGAAATATACTTAGGTGCAAACTTCAAGTATGGGTGAAGCTGCAACCTCTAATATGGTGTGTGTTTATATATCATGTAGTGACATTGAACTTTAAAGATCCTTAGTTATTGTGCTAATGTAACTATGTAAGGTTGGAAGTGTAAGGCAAGATTTGTATCTTGCTACATGAAGCTGTGGTTTTCTGATGGCATTTGTTCCCACTAATATATTAAAAGAGCTACTATTGCATTAGGTGATGCGGTGTCAGCCGGTTGTATCTATAATTAAAATAAAAATGTTTTAGAATTTCTGTATGAATTAACCTCCTCAACGTTTAGTGCCGCAGCCCTAAAGGGCATTATAGAGACAGCGTGGTATTTATGTTGGAAATAAAACATAGGTAAATGCTACGTAATACAACGGCCCTAATGTAGATGAAATTACAGTAGCCTAGGTAATGTCTAATTGTAGAAGTAAAAATGTACATATTATTTATATAGAATAATCTTTGAGCAATTTACCTAAATATGTTTTATTCTGCAGCTGTGGCCTCTATTCGGTGGATGTCTGACCAAACCTGAACGAGGAAGATATTTTATGTACTTCTGATTATGTTCTGCCCAGCTGTCTCTGTTCCTGTAGTGTGATCACATTTCAGCACCTTTTGATTTGTAGAATCAATATATCCTGAGTTGTGGTGTCAGTGATTTATTTGTAGCACAATATCTTACATAGAGACCATATGACTTTGGGAACGTTACGGGACCAAGTCATGTACCCAGACACTCCAGAACACCGGAAACGTAAAGGTATTCCTGATAAGGTGAGAAGAACGGTCCAGTATGTTGAAACTTCTCTTCTAATTTTCTTACACACACACAAATTACTTACTTAGCTGTATTTAGTTAAGTGACTTAACTACCCATCTTTGTTTTATATTCACTCCCCAGGTATTGAAGGAATACCTTGACAATGTGCAGCTGGGTTTGGAACGTGAAGGCGGCTGGGACAGTGTTCAAGACTGGATGTACTGAGTGGGGGCGAAAAGCAGAGGATGGCAGTACGTATTTGATCTTGGTTTTAATTTACAGACTACAGAATTCTGATGTTCTAGCATTGTATATGTGTCCATTTATAGGCTGAGCTGGTGTGTTCAGTGGATGAGACACACTGCGATACTAGGATTACAGAGGAATTGGATTTAACTTTTAATATTCTGTTTTTGACCACTAATAAATCCATCCAACTATCTCCAATTTGGACTTGCTCAACAATGAGAAAAAAAAAAAACTTAGTAAAACTTTATAATAAAAGCAAGTCTATAATAAAAGCAAGTCTGGGTAATCTAACTTCAAATTCACATTTTCTGAAATTTATATTTTTCACTGTGGCTATTATAGAGTTATCCAATCGGCAAGAATATTTTATTAGTTGCTATGTTGTTAAAACATGTATATGTATGTATATATATATATATTTATTTTTTTTCCTTTTCCTCCTGCCTTACTATTCAGTATTCATTTTTTTTTTCTTCTCATTTGGCTACGTAGACTCGTTACTTGAGAGCTAAACTTATGTTTATTTCCAGATGGCAAGATAATTTTACCATGTACCCCAGTTTGCCATTTTGGACGAGTGCACTAGTGCGGTAAGTATGGATGTAGAAGGTTTTTATCTATGACCACTGCAGAAAGGTAAATTATCGTCACCTACATACTGAACCTTGTCTGTCAGCTTTACACTTCTCTCTGGATTATAAGCACTAGTGAGCAGGACCCTTCCACGCCTTCTGTAAAATATTGTGGCAGTAAGTAATAAAACTAAAGACACGGTGCCCAAGCAGTGCAGATTGGGATTCCGCATACGTCCAGAGTTCCTAAACTGAAACACACTAAGTAAAGGACGGCAGGCAGTTTATAATTGTTTATGACGTTTATAAAGAAATGTCATTAGCGTGTGGACCTTATAAATTCTGTGACATTTTCTGCCGTTGACAGAATTTTATCCGCAGAAGCCATCCGATCGGGGAAACTTTTTGCTGTCCGCGTGTTCCAAAATCAGTTGCTTAGACGGTGTCTTACACACACTCCAGATTTTCATACATTGGTCTTCTAATGCCGTCTGTTGTCTCCAGCACGTTTCCTCTTTCAACTGTGAACAAAGCTATTCCAACCTAAGAGGATAAGAAAAGGGAGCACAGTGTCACACAGTCCCTATGGAAGCACCACGAGGTAAATCTTTTAAACATTTCATGAAAGCACTGCATAATTGTATTAAAAAAAAAAATCATAATAATTGCCTACATCTCTAAAGAAAATGCTATGAAAAGGGCTCCCAGCCTAAAAAGAAAAGGTAGGCCATGCGTTTATTCAAGAGATTGTGTATCTTCATTAACCTTCTAGACAGATACACCTGTTGTCCACACTACAATTTCTACTACTACTTGGAGACTTAGTGAATGTGCCCCTTTTGCTAAACCCACATTTATAGTTCTTCACGCTAACTACGTATATGTAACTAGGCCTAGGCATTAAATAAGCAATGCATATATGTTACAAACCCAACTTGGGAGTTATCTTCTCCTTCTCACTGAATCTACATGATTATTCCTCCCCATTATGTTAGGTTACCTTTACGCCGTTGTTCATTTGTAAGGGTGGGTGGGGAGAAGGCAGAGAACTTTAGGACATGGATACTGATTAGATGAAGGTGTCCCTGGCTCTCACAGATCTCTGCACAGCCCTAAGCTCTATTAACCTTCAGAACTTCTCAATCGATTTACTATCTCTCCTATCTCAAACATGACGTGCCCAAACAACGCCACCTCTGTCTGTAACGCCACTCTCGCATCTGCTCTCCATCACGTAGCACCAGTTACTACCCGCTCCTCACGACGTTCACGCTTCCAACCCCGGCACACGACTGTAACCCAACACCTACTTCGATGTTCCCGCGCCGCTCAACGTAGTTGGCGAAAGTCTCCTCATTCCATGTCTGACTTTCTGCGCTATAAATGAATGCTATGTTATGCTATGTTCCTACTACTCTGCTTTCAATCTCCTCCCTGTCTTACAACCCTAAACGACTCTTTAATACTTTCAATTCCCTGCTTCAACCGATCCCTACGACCCCTTCCACTAACCTTAATGCATCGGACTTTGCCACATACTTCGATAATAAAATTAAAACCATCAGAGATGACATCTGCACTGTCACCACCCTGCCCTCATCCTTAGGCTTTCAATACCACCTGTATGCTGATGACGCCCAGATCTATCTATCTATCCTCTCCTGATCTCTCTCCCTCTGTCTTAGATCGTGTAACTAACTGCCTTGCATCTGTCTCCACCTGGATATCGGCACGTTTCTTGAAACTTAACTTCTCCAAAACAGGTCTTCTCATCTTCCCTCCTTCCCATGCTAAGACTCCCCCATCAATTTCCCTCATTGTTGATGGCGCCATCATCTCCTCGTCTACTCATGCACGCAGTCTTGGTGTCACCCTTGACTCTGACCTTTCGTTCGCCCCCCCCACATTCAGTCTGTCTCTAAAAACTGTCGTCCCCATCTTAAAAACATTGCCAGCATCCATCCCTTCCAAACACAGCTTGGCACTTAGGCTCTTGTCCATGCCCTGATTATCTCCCACCTTGATTACTGTAACTCTGTCTAAGCTGGTCTTAACAGTCTCACCTCTCTACAATCCACCATGAATGCTGCTGCCAGACTTATCTTCCTCTCCCATCGCTTTACTTACATCTCTCCCCTCTGTCAGTCTCTTCACTGGCTGCCTGTGCGCCTCAGGATTCATTTCAAAATCCTCACTCTTACCTCCAAAGCCCTTCACAGCGGTTCCCCTCCCTACATCTTCTCGTTCATCTCTAAATACACTCCAGGCCGCTCTCTCTGCTCATCCAATAATCTCCTTCTATCCTCTCCTCTGATTTCTAGCTCTCGTGCACGCTTACAAGATTTCTCCAGGGCTGCCCCTATCCTCTGGAATGCCCTCCCCCAGTCTATCCGTCTCTCCCCCGCTGCCTTCGATCCTTCAAAAAATCCCTCTTCCCCGCTTCTTTAAGGACGCTTATATTGCACATTATTATTATTTTGCTTAGTAATATTGAAGTCACTGATTCATGTTTCCCCTCTCTTGCAGTACTACCTCCACATGGACAGCAGAGGAAACTGAGTTCAAGCAGATCACAGATGACGCCATTGAATTCAGCTCTTAAGTGTTTTATGCTGATAAATATCAGGGTACACCAGAAATCGAAAGTAACTTGTGGCGAAATATAATGCAGCCTTTTTTTTCATGTGCAATTTAGAAAACTGGCAATTGTGCACTTATCCGTTTAATAATCAACACCAATACTACTCTAACATTGAAAGTTCAGGGTATACTTAAGTGAATTTGGTTTATATGGTAGAAATCAACTACTGTAACTTTTCTAGCTAGGAGAAAGGTGTCTCCCGTTTTCTTTGAAGTTTAGTTCCGAAGCGAATGCTATAATTTATTTTTTTTTTTTGACCAAAGAATGGCCGTAGGATCGTAGATGACTGTGTCACTTCTTGTTTTGCACTAGATACCGCTGGCTAGACTAGAGGATACCCTAATCACCTGGCTCTGATGGGATACGTACGCTGGGGCATTGCATCAACTGTAACGGTTTTCCTTTCAAATGAATCTCCGGTTCAATTTTTGTTTTTTTTATTTTTGAGTCCAAAGATTCACTCTTTTTTTTTTGCGCCTGACTAATCAGTTGAGTATCATAAATACTCGGCGTGCTCAGTAAAATCCCTGAGTGTTGGCACTTGGCCCAAAATAGAGCCAGTTGACAGGTTTGTATGTCTCACTAGGTGTACCGGTTGGACTGAATTCATACGTCGTCAAATTTTATACACTTCCCAGTAAGATTTAAAATCTATTAATTTAAACTAGTAGGATGACTTTTTACATTGTTAAATGGAGCAGTCCCTACTGGAATGTAAACCATGTATTGTAGATATGTGTTTTTTTTTTGGGGTGGGGGGTTTGAGCAAATCGTGTAACATAGAAATGTGCTTGATGAAGGCATGCACTAAGTATGCAATAAATTGAATGTGTGTAAATCCTTCCCCAAAGTCTCTACTCTACTGTGCTTAATGTCATCCTGGCAAATGGTAAACATTCTGGGTAAAGTTTGATCCACAAACTTACTGCATTCGCTGGAACAAATCCGTACGGTTGGATCTAACCAGCGGCCATAGAAAATTTCCTATGCCATGCGATGTAGAGACTCAGACCATAAACAGTCCTTGGTCTGTTTCCCCCCCAATCGTTGCTAAAACCTTTTCAAGTAACCTGTGTCTCCGTGGATATTTATAAAGCATCCAAGGTAGTTAAAATGTGCAAAAAATGTTTTTCTCCTGAATACTCCACCACTATATTATACCGGTAAGGAAGTGGGTAGCTGTAAACTTGCATAAACTACATGGATGAAATGCTATGAGTAATGCCCTAGTATACACTCCTACCTTCCCACTGTAATAGGATACTTAATCATTATCCCATGGAAATCTGCAATGAAGTATTATACGTTGCAAAATCACACAGACATTTCACAAGTAGTGATTTCTGAAATACCATAAATTCTCCAATTTATGTGCTGGGGGGGGGAATGACTTCTATGACTGATCACTAAAGTAGTCTACATAACTGAAATCCAAACATCTGCCACAATTCGTTTAAATTATATGTGGAATATTATGAACTAAAGAAGTTAAACAGACGCATCAATAAATATGACTTCCTAGTCGAGTAGCTACGGATCGGGTTCGATGCAAAGTAAGCACTTTGGACTTTTCATAATTTGATGTCAGTTTTGTTTTTCCACACAGAGCACTCGGGTCCTCCTTTTCATCTTCAAATGTATTCAAGTTTCTCTGGTCGGAAAGCTAGTAGAGAGATTCAGTGCCTCGTCAGAAATGGATATATTTCCAATGAGCTAATTCCCTGGTCAATTGTAACTTTACGTTCCCTTTACGTAGATGTATGCTAGCCACAAATTACTACAAGTGACCATTGTTGGTGACCCATTAATTTTACTCGCATTTCCTTACGTTCCATACTATGCAATGATGCACTTCTTGTAGTTGGAATCTCACTTACACAATATCCGATTCTAATACTTTGTGGGCAACACATTGATGTATTCTCTTCAAATGTTCCCCGTACCTCTCGCTTATTTAAATTTAAACAGGTTGTTGTGGGTTAATAATGATAAAAACACAAATTGTCTACACCACTTGGTGGCTTTAAACCTTCCGATATAATACAAACATGAGGGTTGGATGTGAACGGACACAAAAAAAAAAAAACACGTCTGGAGAAGCAGACCGCATGGAAACCGGTACCCTCGTCAGAAGAACTGCTTGCACGCCAGCATCTTAGATCTGCGCCTGTGTTCAAAATCACTGTTACTTAAAACGACTGATTACAGCGGCCGCAATGACGGAAGGAGTGTAAGTAAGACCATTCCGATACCTTATTATACATTTTTTTAATAACACACCCTTTTTTTTTTACTTCAACTTGATGGCAACTAATACATTACCCATAGAAACTCATACACCTTATTTATCAAAATACAACCCATGAAGTGGCATGAAAGTGGAGGTATGTATTGGCTACTAGGATACTGTTCTGCTGGCCTAAATCTCTTCTCGCTGGGCTCATCACCCGGGGTGTATTATCACGTCACTGTATCCTGGATCAGTTATCCAAGAAGAGAATGCAAGGGGCAGCTGTATACAGGTCTGCGCTTGGGGAAGCCTTCCCTATCCATCAGGTTAGTGGCAATTAACGTGCCAGGACCGTCATGATTTTAAACGGGTGCAGAAAGCGATCTACGTTCGCTTTCTGCACCCAAACGTTGTTGCTGTGATGCCTCGACCTCGAGGCATTCGGCAACGCCACGATCGGCACTA
>VKOC01024465.1:0-42500 GCA_009364415.1 Spea multiplicata | reverse complement strand
ATTTAAGGTATAGATCAACTAAACAGAATCAGACATACAAATACTGTATTTGCAGGTATACAATAATAATGCATGGAAACATAGCATTGCAAGTATTGATCAATAGAACATACAATCTCAGCATTGCGGGTATAGATCAAATAAAAAACACACGGAAACAGCTTTCCAGGTATTGATCAACTGAATAAGACATAAAAACCCTCTATTAGCAGGTATACACAAGTAATGTATAGAAACATAGTATATATGGATCAACAGAACACACAAACCCAGCTTCACCCAGATCAATTGGAATTCACATAAAAACTTAGCATTATAGATAAACCCCCTAAATTACAGGTATACCTCACAGATTGCACCCCCAAAGCGAGCCCTGGCGTCCACGCTGCCCATACAGAACCTGGCCAGGACCCAGATTACACACATAGGACTTGCCATTGTTGTCCCCAAACATCCCATTATGAGTTAACTTTGTCCCCAAACAGCTGTCCTGTGCAATCTTGGCCCCCAAGCCTCAAACACCCTTTTTCTTACTATCTACCCCCTCTCCTCTCTTCTCACTATCTACATACTATCTATATATATATCCGTGATTTCCCTAACCAGGCCAACATTTAGGAAACCATCTAAATGCACAGGCACTCTGGACAGTTGCCCAGGGGCCCAGCGTTCTAGAGGCCCTGTGGTGATCAGGCGGCTGTGCGCCCCCTAGCAGCTGCACCCGAGGCGAGTGCCTCACTCGCCTCACCCTAATTACGGCCCTGCTAAGCACCCTCAATGCCTAAGTATATAGAAGTGGTATTAAAGGTTTTATACATCATTTGAAAGGTTGTGTAATAATTTGATGATTTTTGGGTTTTTTACCAGATTAATGTTAAAAATGCATAAAAACTTAATTTGTGTTGCTGTGTCCCTGATAAGCAGCAACATAGCTCTAGTTTAAGCGTTATATGCGAAACTATAGTTGACCATTCAGGATATATCAAAATGGGTATGTGGTAGCAAAGTTAATACACTTCCTTGTGTAATAATTCAACAGGAAATTAGTCCACTGGGGTTTTTTGTTGTTATTTACTAATAACCCTTATTAATGTTGTTACTTCTAAGTAAAAGTATAAAAGCCACAGCACCATGCTCTTTACTCAAACATGTTAAGCATTGAAACAGCACTGATTTTTCTCTCCGATATCTTAAAACGCAAAGACTGGACCAGACTGTTTTCAAAAGCCAGTAGAAAATAACTTTAATGAGTTTTTATCATCTCAGCGGATGTTCACAACAATAACGGGCAGAAACAGTATATTAAAATGAGACATCAAAGGCATTCTAGTTAACCGTCACTAGGGAAACTGGCATATTTATCATGTCATTATTAAAGGGACATTCCAGCCATCATATGCACTTTAATGCATATGTTAGATGCGTAGCCCATTTAAATATTTGTGTTGTCCATCTTGAAAGTGCATGGGGTATTTTGCAGATTCAGCCCAAACACATGATATAGTCACCTTCAGTCAGCTGCAGCGCTGGTTCAGTGAACCCTGCATGTAGGTGACCATTCAGACCTCTGTGTACACACCAGGAAAGTAGCTCCTTAATTTAATCTAAATAATTTATCTCTGTTTATTGTGTTGTAGTAAAGCAGTCTGATAAGTTTCACTAAAATAAAATTACAGCAATCATGCGGAAAATAGTATGTAGGATATAAACAATGCAAGGTCAGAAGCCAGGGTGTTCACTGCTCCTGTCCATGCCGGTGCGTAGGCATTGTAACTTTGCTCCATGTAACAGAGAAATGTGGACATAAACCAGTGACAAGAATAAATGAACCTATAGACCACATAGGGAGTTTCCATTTAAATACCATGGCACTGCACAAAAATGTGGGAAAAGGGGAGGGTGGAGGAAAAGAAAAAAAAGGGGGTTATCAGTGAAAAATGTATTCCTACACATAGGAGAGGCCATGCACATTTGAAAGATACTTTTGAACTACAATACAAGTAGGTTGAAATAGTTTAAGAAAGTTAATGAGTTGGAAGGAGAGACACATCATTTCTGTACATTTCCAGGCATACTGAATCTAAGAGTACAGAGTACTCTGAAAAAGTATGTTCTTTCTGTTTCTTCTCCTACTCTTAATGTGTGTGGGTATAGTATATAAAAATAGGAATCACGGTTCAACAAATTATATAAATAGTGTTTCAATGCTACTGTGCATTAACAGGGCTCTCAGACTCCAGCTGCAGTGTTCTAATGATTTTATTAACAGATCTTCTTCATCCTGTATAAAACTTCAACTCCAACTTATACTCAGTACACATGTGACTCATCGACTTAACTACATCCTGGTTAACTGCAGTGCAAGACATATTAAACTCCCCCCCTGGAACCAAACCCTCTCTTTGCTTCCATACATATTGATACAAACAGTAACAAAAACGACAAACTTTAGAGTATAAATTACTCTTGGCCATGAAGAGGATAAGGGATAGATCAGTGTATCCATGAACCATATCATCCACAGTAGACCGTTTCCAGGAAAACATCATGTTCCACTACCCTATTGTAAGAGCACTGGTTAAATCCAAAGTACAGGCAGTTCATACATCCTCTGAGAGCCAGAAAGTGGCCAAGGTCAATTTGTGGTGCCAGTGAGGACTGTATGAGAGGGAGAGGTCCTGACAAATGGGTCTATTCTCTTAACTGTGAGTGCTTGTGAGCAGTCACAAAATGTGAGTTTGCAGCAGCAAAGTGTCATGAGTTGGACAAAAACCCAGTTCGCATTTTACTAAAGCCAACCCACATTAACACTGGCAAAACAGTAAAAATACACAAGCAGCTTTAAATACTTTACATGTGACTTGAAAGTCCATTCTGACCCCTATGGGAGGCATGGACTCCAAGCTGTCCCTACTCCTCACAGTCCATCCTGTCCCATGTCATTGATACTTGACACAGGAACGTTTTTGTAA
Organism: Spea multiplicata; assembly: GCA_009364415.1. NCBI lineage: Eukaryota > Metazoa > Chordata > Amphibia > Anura > Pelobatidae > Spea > Spea multiplicata. The sequence continues at coordinate 39,528 of VKOC01024465.1, read as the reverse complement.
ACTAATGTGAACCAGCAGCTTTCACTATTGATTTCAATGGGGTCCATTAAAGTCCACACATTCAAGTCAACGGAAGACCATCGCCATTTGCATTAAATCCCAAAATCAGCCTCTCTAATCAGGATAATGTAATTCTTCTATATGAAATATGTTTAATACCGGTACTTTTCAATGTACAGTAAGAAAAAAAAATAAGGGTTGATGTCACATAACCTTTTACAATGCTAAAAACAGGATTATGATAAAAGATCATGATTTGGGAATTTTCAAGTTTATCAGTCCTTAAGTAAAGACCCCAGAGGAAACTTTGGGTTTAAAACCAGCCAAAGTGATTAACACAATGACAACATAACAACTCAGCAAAATCACTGACCAAATATTCATTGATTGACATAACTTAACTTGCCACCAACATATGAGGGAAGGAGGTGGCTGCTCTAGACGCCCATGTCCTCTTGCAATATTGGCTGTTAGGCAGGGCCCTGGGGAACACAGGAGAGCTGAACCCACGTAGCAGAGACGGTGGATAGGACTCACAAGACGGTGAAGAACAAGTAAGCCAAAAGCAAAAGCCAAAATAGGAAAGTCCGAGGTCGGGGCAGGTGGCACAGAATCGAGGTCAAGGATATCCAAGGTCGGGGCTGGCGGAACAGGATCAAGGTCAGAAGACAAGCCAATGTTCGGTACACGGTAGACACAGTAGACACGAAAGATACACAAAGGAATGGAAACTGCGAATACCCAGAGAAAACAACTGTAATACTAAGGGCACTAAGGAGGTGGAACTCAGGTTTTAAATAGGAGCAAGGGAGGGAAAGTACAGATAAGGACTCAGCGACTCAGTAATCAACCTGAGAGTGCTGCGGGCATGGCGCAGCGACTCCCTCACCATGCTATGATCGCTGCTGGTGTGCAGTATTGACGTGCACGTCATCCCGCGAGTGTGCCGCATTGGAGCGCACGTCATCCCGCAAGGGACGCACATGAGCTACAGCATGCCATGGGACCCGGGCAGACATGGTAGATGTGACACTGGCGTTGCCAAGCACAGTAGTGTCCACCAGGCACACTCAGGGACACCACGAACGCCACCACCTAGCTTGTGCTCTTGTGCTCTTGGGCTAACTGCCCCTAGACCAGCCCGCCACCCAAGATGCACCTTCAACAAAAACACATCAACAACAGGGCGGGAGGGTGTCAAACTGTTTTACGGTTCCAATTGAAAAACGATGGGAGGTAGGACACTCAGGGTTTAAGTAAGATGCAGGCATCCACTCCGTGCTACCTAAACCAAAGGAATTCTCGGGCCCTTCCCATCATGGAGCCCTTATACTCTACATGACCTGGGCTGTTCTTGATGGGCAATTGCCAAGTTCATTGTCCCTTTAAATAAAGACCCCAGAGACCGCATTTGGTTTCAAACAGGAAACCGTGTTTTCTAACACGATGATACCATAACATGATAACTGAGGAACCATCCGGTCAGGACGCTGACCAATCAAGACCGTGGCCGTTGCAACTCCTGCACACCTGAGTCCCCTGTAGTCATGCCAAACCAACTGCATCAACTAATCCGGGAAGCCAGTGCTCTTTCCCTAGGGTGGAAAGAAGCTCACCTAGCAGCCCACTACAGAAAATAAGTGCCCCACAATCCACTTAACAAAATGGGAAGGACCTGCAACAAAACAGAAGAAAATAAATTAAACATTAAAAATAGCTCACCGAGTCATAAGGGACTACAAATGAACAAAATATACACATACCCATTTTTTTATGACTTAACACATATTATAATAAAAAAAGCAACAACATTACAGCTTCCACCATGGCCTCTGGACTCAACCCTCAGACTTGAGGGGGGTGGGCAGAGCCCCATTACAATGTCAGCAGCCAGGTGATTCCCATCTACCAACTCGCAGAATCACTGACTCATGCCCCTCTGTTGCGGCTCTAATGCAAAAGACAAACTTTGCAATCCAACCCAAATGCCATCCATCTCATTTTAAACATTGCTGTAAACTGAAAAACCAACAGTGTGGACCCATCACCTTGAATCAGCAAAGAAGCCCTGGCTGAGGGCCAAATTGCCAGCCTTCACTCCAAACACTGCACCAAACATGTGGGACATCCTTGTATAGTGTGAAGTAAGATATGAGAAGTGACACACAATAATATAAACCATCCTCTCGCTTCACATCAGAGAGCTGCAACCCCCCTTTGCAACAATTGGCTGGAGCTAACCAACACTCATATCCTAAATGCCCCAAAGAAAGCAAAGGAAAAGACCAACTAAAATATAAGTGCCCTCAAAAGCAGAGCCATTTAGCATCTGATGGACAAGGAATTCCTTCATTATGTCATAAATACAGTGAAATTTTAACCAGGAAGAAAGAGCTGCAAGTCGAAGACTGACCCCTCTGACAGAAATCCCCATCAGCAAATAACTGCCCCGCAAACCAACGGTGAACCAAAGGCCAACATACTCTCGCTCGATCTTGCCATCAGCAATAAATCCCAAATCGCCGACACCATTGAGATACCTAGCATGCTGAAGGCCCAAAGGATTCCACTGTCCACATCCAGTCAGCGTACAGAGTTATCTCAGGGACCATGCCTTTAGTCCACTGAAAGAACTGGTCACACATTCATATGCCAACCAGCTACCTCATAATCCCAACAAAATGGTTAGATGATGCAGAACACCTATTGATCACCCATTACCACACCCTGGTAAAACACATCCAGCATGCCAAGGCTCTCCAGTTCTGACATGATCGAAAAGCTTCAATGAACAGCTTTACTGTACCAACTGAACTGTTTTCCTCCTGCAATATTTAGTTTATTTCATAATCTAGTAAACACTAGATTATTTCATAATCTAGTAAGCATAATCTAGTTTATTGCTAGGAACCAATGTTTTTACTTGCCATTGTCAAGGACATACATATAGCTTTACTGTACTGCTAAAATAAACTATTTTAAGTTAGAACGTATTCTCTTATTTTTCACTCTACCAGATAAAACAATTTCAGTCACATTCAATGCATTCTTTCTTGTGGAACATTCAACATGGTTGTGCAAGTCAAATTAAATATTCACAGACTTGTATTCTTTTTTAGATTCTTGGCTACTTTGTCAAACAGGTAACCTTTTAAATGTAATTACATGGAGGTAATCATACTCTACAATAGGCACCAGAGACACACGTATGACACAATTTACGTGTGAAATATTATTATAGTCCTCCTTTTTATTAGTTGCAGAAACAAAACCAATGATTTAATAGCAACCAGGACGTTTCAGAAATAGCTGATACCAGATAATCAAGTCCCCCAAGGCAAGAATACATGCAAACATGGAATTATATCCCTGTACTGTTTTCTGTATATAGAGATAAATATATAAATATATTCTAAAAACAACTTAAACATTTGTATATTATTGTCTACGATTGTCTAATGGTAAATATTATGCCTTATATTAGCAAGAACCAAACAATATTTTAATATTGTATTAACCATGTATGATTTACTGTAACTTGCAAAAGTATTCACCCCTTTGGCATTTTTATCATTTTGTTGCATTACAACTTGAAATTAAAATTTATTTTTTACTTAGATTTCATGTAATGGACATACACGAAAGTCCAACTTGGTGAAGTAAAATAAAGAAAACAACTTTTTTTTAAAAAAAAGTACAACCAATTACCATCAGAAGTCACATAATTAGTTAAATAAAATCCACCTGTGTGCAATATTAGTGTCACATGATCTCAGTATATATACACCTTTTCTGAAAGGCCACAGAGCAAGGGCCACCAGGAAGACCAAGGACCTTTCCAAACAGGTCAGGGACAAAGTTCTGGAGAAGTACAGATCAGGGTTGGGTTATAAAAAGACCAAATATAATGCTGAAAGAGCTACAAAGCTCCACCGTGGAGATTGGAGCATCTGTCCATAGGATACTTTAAGCAATACACTCCACAGAGCTCGGCTTTACGGAAAAGTGGCCAGAAAGAAAGCCCTTGTTTTAAGAAAAAAAAAGCAAAGATATTTGCTGCTCACCAATAGGTATGTGGGAGAATCCCCAAACATATGAAAGAAGGTACTCTGGTCAAATGAGACTAAAATGTAGCTTATTGGCCATCAAGGAAAATGCTATGTCTGGGGCAAACCCATCTCCCAGAGTACACCACAGTGAAGCATGGTAATGGCAGCATCATGCTGTGGAAATGTTTTTCATCAACAGGGACTGGGAAACCATTCAGGATTGAAAGAATGATGGATGGGGCTAAATATAGGGAAATTCTTGAGGGAAATCTGTTTCTGTCTTCCAAAAATTTGAGAGTGGGACGGAGGACAGCAGGACAATGACCCTAAGCAGAGTGCGAAAGCAACACTTGATGAGATGAGAATCTGTGGTGTGACTTAAAGATTGTTGTACACCAGTAGGACTAATCCAACTTGAAGGAGCTGGAGCAGTTTTGCCTTGAAGAATGGGGAAAAATCCCATTGGCTAAATGTGTCAGGCTTATAATAACGTACCTTAAGAGACACTGTAAAGGTGGCTCTACAAAGTATTGACTTTTGGGCAGGGGTGAATAGTTAGGTATGCTTAAGTTCTCAGTTTATTTTTCTCTTACTTCTTGTTTGTTTCACAATAAAAATATTTTGCATCTTCAAAGTGGTAGGCATGTTGTGTAAACCAAATGAAACAAACCCCCAACAAATCCATTTTAATTCCAGGTTGTAATGCAACAAAACAGGAAAAATGCCAAGGCGGTTGAATGGATTGTAAAAAATATTTGTTTGACTGCAAAGTACTGCAGAAACTACGACGCACTTGAGTCTTGACAATGACTTTCCATTAATATGTGTCACAAGCACTCAGAGCTCACCTTTCTTATAATTAAACCAAAGGTCTCTCTTCCAAGGAAGGCCTGAACAAGAAATATAGCACATTAGGTCAAATTAATTGACTTTGCTTCCTTCAAAACAAAGTTGCTTTAACAAGGAAAGGTATTATGCAAAGGTCTTTTTATATAACGGAAATTGTATATCAGATGTACTTTGTTTTTGTTGGATGAAATTGTAATATGTTGCTGGACACATACAATTTACTAAAATTACTTTAATTCCCCTGTCAAATTCAGTGACCAGTTGTCAGCTTCTCTCACAGTAAAATAAAATCCTTCCTGTAGACAAAATTCATTCAATGAAATAGCACCTTATAGGTTACGATAGTAAAAAAAAAAACTTTCTTTCAAGTCAATGTAATATATCCTTCATACAGTTGGGGCCACTGGTGCATGGGTGTATATAGTGTGTATATAATATATATATACATACATACAGAGATGGTTTTGTACAACAGGCTGCCATTGTTGTCATGAACAAGGTCATGTAACCAAGTATAAAGCCTTTTCTTTTTTTTTTGAGATATTAATCTCAAGACTGAGGGATCTCTATAAGCATAGCTTGGAAGAGAGAGCATAGAGGAACTATGTTTAATCTAAGAACACTCTTAATGTTAGAAGGAATTTTTAATTCACTGAGAAGCTGGTAAAAAATGGAAAGTCGTAATTTAGACCAGAATCTCTACATGGGCAAACAAGATGGGCCGAATGATTCTTATCTGCTGTCAAATTCTATTTTCCTATGCCTCGGGTTCCAGGTGGCAAGATAAACCTTCCGATGTAAAATGCCCTGATAATACCATAGGGATAACTATGGTAAAACACATGTAGGGTTAATTATAATGGATTTAGAGATTTTGCAGCTCTGTGGGACTAATTAGCAACCACTAGGGATACAGTTATGCCTTGCCAAGAAGGCGGGACAAATTGTCTTATTCCATGTGAATTGATCTCTATTTTAGTTGTATGTTAATAAATGTTACATTTTATCAGATAGTCTTTTTTATCAAACAGTTTATCAATGTAAAATCTTGCAGGGTTACAGTAGTTGAGGAGAATGATCAGCCTTTGTGGGGAAGACCTACAGGGCCATCTTTAATGCGGGACAAAAGTGGCAGTTGCGGCGGACCTCATAATTCCTGGGGGCCCATAGCAGCTGCAACTGTGATTGAGTTTGCTACTCTAGAGGGCCCGGCAATCACCTCCGTATGGGCCCGTTGCTTACCTCTGCATTGCTCGCACTCTGTGCAAGCAACAACTCTTGTACCACACAGGGGATGCAGGAACCCTGCAGTGACATGTTACATCACATAACGCTGCTGTGTTCCTGCTTTCCCTGATTTGTAAAAGAGCAGTTGTTCCAACAGTGTGCAAGCAACGCAGATGTAAGCAGCGGGCCCACATGGAAGTGCGGGAGCACCAGAAACAAATCTGCAGTTGAGGTAAAGGGGCTGGGGAGGGTGAATGAATGAGTATCTGTGAAAGAGGGAATAAATGAGTGTCTGTGAAAGAGAGAATAAATGAGTGTCTGTGAAAGAGGGAATAAATGAGTGTCTGTGAAAGAGGGAATTAATAAGTGCCTGAAAGAGTGAATGGATAAGTACCTGTGAATAAGTATATATGTGATAACATGAATGTGTAAGCGAGGGCAAAAATGTCACAGGCAGGCTGTTTGGGAAAATCAGGTTTTTGCGGGGCAAAGATGATACAGGCAAGGTTTGCGGGGGGCAAAGATGACACAGGCATGTTTTGCAGGGGGCAAAGATGACACAGGCAGGTTTTGGTGGGGGGGCAAAGATGATACAGGCAGGTTTTGCGGGAAGGGCAAATATGACACAGACAGGTTTTTGGAGGGCAAAGGTGACACAGGCAGGTTTGTTTGGGGCAAAGATGACACATGGCCAGGTTTTTGGGGGGCACTGATGACACGGCAGGCTGTTTTGGGGCAACAGATCACACAGGCAGGCTTGTTTGGGGCACAAGATCACACCAGGCAGGCTGTTTTGAGGGCAAAGATGACACAGGTGGCTGCTTGGGGCCAAAAGATGGCACAGGCTGGCTGCTTGGGGCCAAAGATGGCACAGGGAGTGTTTGGGGCAAAAGATTGACAGGGAGGCCTGTTTTGGGGCAAGATGGCACAGGGAGGCTGCTTGGGGCAAAGATGGCACAGGGAGGCTGCTTGGGGCAAAGATGGCACAGGGAGGCTGTTTGGGGACAAATATTGCAAATCCTATGCCCCCAATCTAGGTGCTAGGCTGGTCCTGGGGGTACAACCTGGGTCCTGTGAAAAGTCATATGTGTGCAATCTGGGTGCCAGGGCTGCCGTTTGGGGTTTATGACCTGCAAGCTATGTCTGCAGTTTAGGGTTGTCATACATTATTTATCCGATCTATACCTTAAGCGCTGAATTTGCTTGTGATTTTTCGCTTGATCTATACGTATGTGTTCTTTAGTTGCTCTCTACTTGCAATACTGTGTATCATGTGATATTTATTAATACCCGCAAATACAGGGTTCTTCTGTCTTATTAACTTGATCTCTACCTGCAGATACAGGGGATATGTGTCTTATTCAGTTGATCTATCTGCAGTACTGTGTTTCCATGTGTTGTTTATTTGATCTATATCTGAACTAAATGAGGGAGTAAAACTAAGGTGTGATACATTAAAGGATGGGGCAAATGGACTCTGGGGGTGATGGCAGTGAAGAGGGCACCACAGGGGTGGCCCGCAAAGGGTGCCTGAACACATAAAGCCAGGCCTGATCAAGACTGTCTTTCTCAGGTCACTCAATGGACCCCCACCATTCATCTGCTGTGCGATCTGCATCGTATTGTTCTTCTCTGCTCTGCATGTGTTAGGGGTAGGGAAGACTGTATTGACTCTGACAGTCTCCTCCTAATCTGTAGAGTGCAACAATGTTTTTGCAATGTTTCTTTGGTGTTGGAGTGGAGGATGATACTGCATGCCAAGGAGTGGGCATGCATAAATATATTAAATACCGGTAAATATATTAAAGGTAGTAGACACCTTAAGACAAGCTTGAGATGTGGGGAGCTAGCATATGGTTTATCAGTTGTCAAAAAATCAGACATTTAATTCTCTAAAACCTTTTTTTTTTATTTTCTGTTTTGTATTTTGGTGTACCCTCACAAATGATACATTTATTTTAAGGATAGGTTATTTTTTTCTTCTCTCTCTTATTTCCATTTCTCTCTGCTGTTTTCTCTTTACTCCTCTCCCTCTCTTTTTTTCATGTATAAGGTGTCTGCATGAATATGGATTTAGTAAAAATAAATAAATAAAACATACCGTTATTAATCAGTAAATAATTATTTAATGCTAATTAAAAAATATGTTGAGGCTGATGCATCAGAGAAGTTTCTCTTTGGTATGTTTCTTAATCTGCTTAACTAAATGCTCTGACTTTTATGAGCAATAAACATTAAACATTTATTGCCTGTGAAACAGACTTTGCACACTACTATTTTTACTTAATGCTAGTGTGATACTGTTTTTCTATGCTGTTATAGTAGTGGTAGCCCTAGAAGTATTTTCACTGTACATATTATTTGGTATATTTAATAAACTGTAAATCGTCCATTCCACGCAAACAACTTTTAACAGTACACTGCTCACATATGGCAACCTCCTAATGTAGTGGAGCTGTGAGAGAGCTGTGATGTCCTATGCCAGTATTAGGCTTCATTACTTTGCAGGGGTAAGGTAGGTGTTCCACAATCACCAGCCTATCAAAGCGGTGCTCCAAGGAGCGTGTACCACTTTGATACCTCCCAACAGTCCTTATTATGGAGCACTGTCCTGCTGTCCTAGGTATCTGAGGATCAAGGGACAGTTGGGGGAGTCCTGTGATCTCCCCTTAACAGCCTAAGGAGCTGTGAAATTAATGGATGCATGTGCTGTTGCAAAACAGACCATTGTAGCTTCCATGTGGTCACCTCATAAATATGCAAATAATACTAAATAATACCAGTTGTCCAATATTCCTTCTCTCCAGAACCTCCTCTCACACCATCACAGCTTCATAAAACAACAACAGAATAAAGGTGGTGTATTCTTAAGAATAAACTAAAAATGATACAATTAACAAAATGCAATTCTCTTTCAACCTAATCTATTTATATATATATTAAAAAAAATAGGTCTATAACAACTTCATTTATCATATAATAATAGCCAACTATAACATATGTTTGATGAATATTGGTGCACATTTCATTAATTTGCTGTTTGGAATATTTGTATCATATATAAATCCATTGGTATCCAAACAAGCCAAACCACAAATACCATTGTGTAGCCGCTGTCATTAATGGCTCTGCATAATGAGGGCTAAGAAGGCACACGGGGCAAATTACCATTTTTGGTATATATTTATATTTTCTATTCAGCTATTAGAGTGCGTTGCATAACCAGGGCTTTAGACAGAATATACTGTACACCATGAGTTAATTGACCGGTTTTGGGCAGGACTGTCATTGCGTATTCTGCCAGATATATTATGAAGCATTTGGGTGGGCTTGGCCCCACAGCTGAAAGCTGCTCCATGAGGGGAATAGAAGACTAATATATATAATAAGTCTAATTATTAATCAAAATGACAGCACTTTTTAATAAGAATATATTTCCATTTTCCATGCATCTATTAATGGAAGTTAAATTTCATCTTCACACTTACCTAAAATATAATGTGGCTGCTAGCAGCTGAATGTGTATTTATATTTAGTATAGGAACATGGTGTATTTTTACCATAGTGTTAGAACAAACTTCATCATCCTGTACTTGACAAATAGTTGAGATACAGAATATGAATTTAATTAGTCAGCTCTGGAGTAAAAACTATTCAATTATCATCCACATATAAATGCCCGAATGTCACAGCTTTGTCTTCATTTCATGTTATTTTATCTCCGAGTTGAGTGTTGAGCAATTATACAATTCATATCTGTGCTTGTTAAGACAGGAGTCTCACAGGTTCCTTATTAAAGGTATGAAATCAAATTTTAAAAAATGTAAAGCGTCAGGGGGCGTGGCTGACCGCGGGACAAGATGGCCGTGTAGTTCCTCTGCTCTCCTTTCCAGCCCTGCATAAGCTACTGTTTTAGTGATTGCACCCACTCTTACCCTCTTCGAAATTCGTTCCACCGCTGCAGTATGCCCGGGGGCACTCGGAAATCTGCAAAAAAGCCATCCGTACCGGACATTTTTCAGAAGAAGCTCTCTTCTGCGGTGCCTCCCGCGCTCACGCCACATGCGCACTTGGGCCTACTGGACGAGACGGCCGCTGTGGCTGCTTGTTCCAAACAAGATATTGCCTGCTCCAAACAAGATATTGCAGACCTCAAGAACTTAGTTCTTTCGGTTAAGCAGGATATCATCGATCAACTTCGAGGCGAACTGCAGGACTTGAGACGCGACATTGCGGATATCGGGCACCGTACAGACACGCTTGAAAATACACAGTCGGCGATGCAACAGGTACAACGCACGTTGCAGTCAGACATCGCCACATTGAGACATGAGCTACAATCCTTACACGATGATCAGGAGGACCTCGAGAACAGATCCAGACGTGATAATATCCGCATCCGCGGCATGCCAGAAACTTACCTGGTAGTCGCGGAGGTACTTGCAGAACTGTTTCGGCAACTTCTTCCCGATATACCACCAGAACAGATTGTGGTAGAACGCGCTCATCGGGCCCTGCGCTCTAAGCCCTCTAGGCCGGATAGACCGAGGGACGTAATCGCAAAGTTTCGGGACTTTTCCATCAAAGATGCGCTAATGAAGGAGGCCAGGTCGAAACCACCTACCATTGGAAATGTGGAGGTCCAGTTCTTCTCAGATCTTTCTCCCAAGACCCTCCAGCGCCGCAGGGACCTCAAACCGCTTACTGATCACCTCAGAGCCTGTAATATCTCCTATAGATGGAGGTTCCCGTTTGCCCTCCAGGCCACTAACGACGACAGAAGTACTACCATTAAGACCATGGAGGAAGCTGATAAGCTACTGTGTGAACTGGATTTGCCGCCGTTACTTCTAGGCCGCAGGAGACGACGTTCGGATTCGACCCCTGCAGCCACGGACACCTGGTCAGTGACTCCTGCACCTCATTCCACGCGCAACTCCTCCGGCACTACCACCGCGCCTGGGGACAGCATGCCCTGAGCGATCCGGCGGCGTTCTCATCGGGTTGTTTGTTTTTGTTTCTCGGTTTGTCTGAGATGTGTTCCAAGGCACACTCTCAGGCTCTCAGGTTGCGATTCAAGACTGGATATTTTACGAGACCCGCTCTGTGGAAACCGCGGTCTGCTGCTCCAGTCAGATAAGTCCTTGTTTGCCCGCCGCTCTGTGTTAATTTGTGTTGCGTTATCTTGTTTTGTTTTGCCATTTGAGCCGCAATCTGCATGTGTGGACCGCTACATGTGGGGATCTGTCTGTTTGCATCCCATTATTATAGTCAGGCGATGCGATTATCTACTCAGATAACTCTGATTATTATTTTTTGGGTGTAGTCTACAATTTTTCTCAAATTCAGGGCTGGGGGGAGGCCGTCGAGTTCCGAGGATGGTTAGTACCCCCTATTGGCCTCTGCGGCCATTCTATTACCTGACGGTCGCCTTCCCCGATCTCTGGTCGGGGTAGACGGAGGACCGCTGTCGGGTGATAGCCAAGTGTTATATATGATTATGTTTTTCCCTTTTTTTTTTTTTTTTTTTTTTTTTTTTTTTTTTTTTTTTGTTCTGTGTTCTCCTCTTTTTCTTTTCTATTTTTCTGTCCTTTATTCCTGTCCCTCTTCTTTCCTTACCTCTTTTTATGGGAGTTGTCGCAGGTATATGCTGAGGATGCTGTGTTCATAGTGCTTAGTGTCTGTTCTCCAGCGCTGTTCCTTGGGATGTGATGGCTGCGCAGATTAAGATTATTTCTCATAATGTTAGGGGTCTTAATACCCCGCATAAACGGACTATGGCTCTACGTTACTATCAATGTCACAATTGTGATATTATCATGCTTCAAGAAACACATCTTCGCAAGTCTTATATACCTTCTTATTGGCACAGATCTTTCGGGATGCACTTCCACGCACCGCACCCAAGACAAAAAAAGAACGGAGTTAGCATCTTTTTGAGGACTTCTCTTGGATTCCAGCTAACAGAGATCCATCCAGACAAATGGGGTCGCTATCTATTATTGGTAGGGACTTTGCATAACCAACCCATAGCGATCTTGAACGTATATGCTCCCTCCACTAGTGATGTCTTTTTTTACAACCGTTTATCAGATATTTTGGTGCCGTATCGCTCTCACCGCATTATTGTCGGCGGCGACTTTAATTCCATTTGGGACCCATTCCTTGATAGGAAGGGACCTTACACGCCCTCGACTACATCGCCGAATGCGAAACATCTTAAAGATTTTGTACGGACGTCGGCCCTGGTGGACATCTGGAGACTACTTCATCCCAAAATGCTTGATTTTTCTTTTTATTCGCACCCCCATAAATCTTACTCCCGCATTGATTTTATTTTTCTGAGCCAAAATTTGATTTTGTCAGATATGTCTTCCATGATTCACCCCATCACTTGGTCAGATCACGGAGCTGTGGAATGCTCGTTAGTGCTACCAGACACCCTTTCTCCCCGCCCCCCATGGCGGTTGGATGAATTCTTGCTGACCGATCCCTCGGTGCTGGAGGTCGTTTGTAGGGACCTTGAGGAATATTTTTATTTCAACGAAACCCCTGACTTGGATCCGGCCCTCGTCTGGTCGGCTCATAAGGCTTTTATCCGAGGGTCTTTTATTAAAATTGCCGCACGTCGCAACCGTGTTCGTCGCCTGGAGATGAAGTTACTCACCGACAAACTTGTACAACTCGAGACTCATCATAAACGCTCCTTGTGCGACTCCACACTTCGGGAGATTATCCGGACGCGGGGTGAACTGAACTTACTTCTCAGTAAAGAGGTACTTTCCTCCCTTAACTTTACGAAACGAAAATTTTTTGAACATGCCAACAAGCCGAGCGCGATGTTGGCGAGGCGCCTACGCTCTAAGAGGAAATCCCAAACCATCGCGAAAATCGTTGATACCCACAAACAAGCTTGTGTGAATCCTACTGATATCGCGGAGCAATTTGCAGCTTACTACAGATCGCTTTATGATGGTAACAAGGCTCCCATTAATAAGTCTGGGAATGAGCATATTTCTGACTTCCTGGATTCCCTGTCACTTCCACGCTTATCCGCCGACCACATATCGTTTTTGAACAGCCTCTTCTCGGAGGATGACCTCAAACGCGCCCTCTCCTCCACCAAACCCTCTAAGGCCCCTGGTCCGGACGGCCTCCCGGGCTTATACTACAAAAAACTCTCTTCGATTTTGAGCCCCAAATTGCTTGCCCTTTTTAATAGCTTTTTAGATGGGATACCGATACCGCAGGATATGCTTACAGCTAGGATTATCGTTATTCATAAAGAGGGGAAGGATCCAGCCAACTGTGGGAGCTACCGGCCCATCTCCCTTATCAATGCAGATGCTAAACTTTATGCAAAACTTTTGGCGACGCGCCTGAGCTCAGTTATTTCGACACTGATTCACCCAGACCAGGTGGGCTTTATACCCAACAGGGAAGCTCCAGACAATATCAGGCGCACCTTGGACTTGATTGATATTGCGATTTCTACGGATCAACCACTGATGCTTCTCGCGTTGGACGCCGAAAAGGCGTTCGACCGTATCGACTGGCGCTATATGTGGGAAGTTCTGCAGTCATTTGGATTTGGTGGTCGTTTCCTCAAGGGTCTATGTGCATTATATGATTCTCCGAGGGCGACAATTGCTCTTATGGGTCACGAATCCTTACCCTTCCGAGTATTAAATGGCACCAGGCAGGGTTGCCCACTCTCGCCTCTACTATTCGCCTTATGCCTGGAACCGCTGGCGATCGCAATACGGTCTAATCCAGATGTGCGGGGAGTGGAGATTCTTGGGCATCAATATAAACTTAGTCTGTTCGCTGACGATATCTTACTTACTGTTGCGGATCCTCTCATCTCTCTCCCAAATTTGTATTCCACTCTCCAGGCTTTCTCCATTATCTCAGGATATAAAGTTAATGATTCTAAATGTGAGGCCCTGAACATAAATCTGGGGACATCGGTACTGAATTCTCTTTCCGCTGCTTTTAAGTTCACTTGGAAACCCACATTTCTTACTTACCTGGGTGTCAATATTACTAACTCACATAAAACGATGTACCATGTAAATTACCCTCCACTTCTGTCCACGCTCCGCTCAGAAATCACGAGTTGGTCCAACTACTCTATCTCTTGGCTGGGTCGTATCTACGCTCTCAAGATGAACATTTTGCCTAAGCTTCTGTATCTGTTTCGAGCTTTGCCTACTCCAATTCGCCGACCCGATTTAGACGCATTCCAATCATTTCTGTTTCGTTTTCTTTGGAATTCTAAGAGAGCTAGAATTAATAGACGCACGCTGTACATGCCCAAAGGCAAAGGGGGCCTCGCTGCTCCGAATCTCTACCTTTATTATTTGGCAGCTAGAATTGCCCAATTGGAATCCTGGTCCCTCCCGGAGGGTACCCTCCCGTGGGTGGACATTGAACGAGCTTTTGCGCCACACTATCAACTCCACCTCCTGCTCTGGACGGACGCCTCTATTGTGTCTGATGTTTCTCCTCCGACATCGTTGCGGGCTTCCCTCTTTATTTGGAAGTCCTGCCGCCACACCCTGAACCTTGCCGGGGATATCTCCCCATTGACTCCCGTGTTCTTTAACCCGGCGTTCCCGGCGGGATTGGAGCCGAAGACCTTCCGATGGTGGCTGGAGCGGGGACTCGTGCGGGTGAGCCAGCTGATACATCAGAATGCGGTTGTTACATTCCACATGTTGCATGAGACGCTGGATGTTCCGCCGATGGAATTGTTTAGATATCTCCAGATTAGACATTTTCTTCACTCCCTGCTGTCAAGGCGCCCACTGGCCGCTACTACAGTGTTTGAGAAACGGTTCCTCACAGGTCAACGCCGTAAACAAGCAATCTCTGTATACTACGGCCATTTCCTAGAGCTTAAATATAAAGATCCACCTTCTTATAGACATAGTTGGCACATGGCCCTCAAGTGTGTATTTCCAGCTGAGGCGTGGGAGAGAGCGGCTACCACCATACATAAGCTTACGGTATGCACGGCGGTACAGGAAAGATTATTTAAAGTAGTAGCGCACTGGTACCTCACTCCGATACGTTTGTCCCATATATTCCAGTCGGCTTTAGCAACATGCTTCAGGGGCTGCGGACAGACCGGCACTTACCTGCATGCGTGGTGGAGCTGTGCAACGGTTCAGCCGATTTGGCAGGTCGCCTTCCGTAAGTTATCCCAGGCGCTAAGCCTAGAGATTCCAGGTACTCCGGAAGTGGCCCTGTTGGTGATGGACGTCGAGCAGCCAGCGCTTTCATCCCACAATCATAAGCTCATTCATCGCATTTGTGCAGCGGTCAAGCTGTCGATTGCAAGGAGATGGAAGGGGTCTCCGCCGACGGACGCCGAGATCCAAACCACTATTTGGGATGTCATAATCATGGAACATCTTACAGCCAAACTGAAGGATGAGTTGTCCAAGTTTGATGCTATTTGGTCACCCTGGCTCTCTACCCATACAGATTTCACCACCAGGCTGGAACTATTCCATCTCTAACCAATTAAACCCATGATGCGATCGACATCTCTCATTTCTTTTTCCTTCTTCTCCTTTTTCCCCATTCTTGGGCTCTTTTTTCTTCTTCTCTATCTATGTTTTTGTATCATTTGCATATCATAAAACCACTTCTGTGTAGCGGATTATGCTACATTGTATGAATAGATCTTTCTGTCGTATTTACCAGTCGGGTACCTGCGTACCATTCTATTAGTAACGTTACATTGTATTTTTACGTGCTTGACTGTGTTTCTTACGCATCATGTTGTGTAATATCTTTGTTACGACCTTCTTACATACACTGTTGCTGTATCTGTTCATGACCTGCTTCGTGTCACGGAAGCTAATAAAAATTTAATTAAAAAAAAAAGAATTAGTGCATGGAAAGAGTTAAAGATACCACAATTTGAAATACTCAAATTAGTTTTCAAAAAAATATATAGTTTGGATTGGGTAAATTGAACTGACTGGCTTCAAACATCTTCTGAGTAAAGTCATTCATAGGTTTGTTGTTTGGGGCTAGAAGGCCACTTTTGGGAGGCGCACATTTTTTTTTCCATTTTGACATCTGGTCAGTTTGCGCCCATGTCCTAATTGGGACATCTTTGAGCCTGTCCAATTCAATTTACCCCATCAAACCCTACATTTTTTTTCTCACGACTATACCTTTGCCAGATAATACAATGCATAAAAAGCTAGAAAAAACCAACCTCGGGGCTTTTGAGGTGAATAGGGACTGGACGTCAAGTGACCAATATTGCTTCTTTAGGAACACTGGAGTCACAACCATCTAAAATTCATAGAAAACTGGAATCCTTAGTGGAGATTTGCAGGGGAACATATTTTTGCATGATCTTGTCTCCATAAATGGCAACAGGCCGAAAAATTTAATTCATACCGGCTACTATACATCAGCCTAGAAGATCATTTGGGCCCTTTTGTATTTTAAGTGATGTATGAATTACCAGTGTCTTGAAACTTGATATGCATATCGAATTATTTGCCAACACCACCAAAACCCAGGGCCTGTTAATATCAGATAATTGTTGTAATTGATGTATCAGATTGCATTAAAGCGCTATACAACATTCAGACTCCATTGATATTACCTTGAGGTACACAAAGGATATGCGGTTCCTTTAATTTCAGATTTAAGGCTCCTGTATAGGTAGGTATTATACAATGAGTTAACCCAAGCACCCTGCCTATTCACACGCACCTCTTTCCGCTGAAGCCATGGATGGTCTGAAAATAGATTTTAGTCTACAACCCAACCCGCTGAATACTTTGTTTGATGGAAGTCTGTTGGCTTTTGCTTAGGACCAAACTTAGAGCCCAAGGTGAAAACGTTTACGAAGAATCTTGTGGATGGATTGCTCCACCTAAATAGGAACCGTTTGCTCAAACTATTTAACAAACAGAATTCTTTTCCAGAAGCACAGAGCTCATGACCCAGTGACTTATACAGGATGCATGCCACGGTTGCATTCTTTTCTCTTGTTCATTGCTCACAGCTTGGCAATCAAGATTATTTGATTCTCATTATAGAGATGTACAAGGACGAGACTTGGCTTAGCTATTTGTAAAGGTACCAGGAACAGCCTGTGATCGTTTGATTTTGGCAAATATGGAATATTAAACTCAAGTTCCCGTTTTTGATTCTTATCAGTAGACTTGTATGCATGGTGTGTGCGCTTGTCTGTCCCATATGCTAAAATTGCGATACTCCTGCAGCCTGTGTTCTATATGACGTAGAGCCATGGCAGAAGTCAAATCCATCCAAGACACTGCCATAGATAGGTGGTTGATATTTGTAAGGATCATTCCATTCTTCCTGGTAAATAATATATTTATCACCCCACGTGGAGGAGTTCGAGTACTGTAAGAGTGATACAACTAGACCAAAATTGATTGCCTGTGACTCCATCTTTAATCATTACTTTGGGTAATGATGCCACTCCCCAAAACCTGTATCATATTCCTTTTACAGTTACCATAGCACATAATACATAAAATAAAGCACACAGTAATACATCTGTGCAAAATGAAATTGCTTTCAAAACAATATACTTAAAAAACAAAAATAGAATACCTATACTTTGGTAATTTGACATAACATGAAAGATGTGCTTTGAATAATTTAATCTTATTTAAGGCTTAATTGGTCCAGCAGAGTGTGATTTGTATCAGACTCCTGTGACTTATCCTCAGGTGCAGCTTCAGTGTCACATACTGTAGGAGCAAGCGCAGCCAAATCATTCTTTGAAGGCTTGTACCCAGCAAGACGTGAAGCAAGACTCCTTCTTTGGCGAGTTCTCACCTTCTGTGGGTTGAAAACGAAGTTAGGCAATTTCACATTTTGCTAGGTTTACAAAAACCACTTAACTTAGGTTGGGGGGAGCATATTACTGAACTGGTCCCATAAAGCCCTAAATTGTGTAGGGCTATATAACAGTGAGGAACTATTTGGGAATAGTATTGCACGTACAGTTTAGAAAATACTTACTTGCTTCTTTTTCCGTTCTGGATCGTGGACAACACCATGCCTTTCCAGACTTAACTATTTAAAAAAATATATATATTTAAAATCATCCCAACATAAGACATTAGCGCTCAAGTCTGCAGAAATTCTAACATGGCTAGAGATCAAAAAACCAAAACGGTTTGAATGCATGTGAAATATTTAGGTATAGCATACACATTTGAAACTTACTTTCGAAGCAAATGTCTTGCCACAACCGGCATGTTCACAGACAAAAGGCCTCTGCTCCTCATGAAACGTAAGGATATGGCTTTTGAGATTGAACAACGTGGTATATGTTCTGTCACAGCCTTCCCTAGGACAGTTAAACACTTTTCGCTCTTCGGAATGGACCACCTGGTGTTCCTTCAGGTAGGCTTTAGTCTTGAATTTTCTGTTGCATACATCACAGACAGAAGGTTCTGATGGGAATAAAATAGATTTATAGAGACAGTCATTGTAACTATTTGGAGACCTATGGTATGCAACTTTCTATGTTGATGCCCCCCCCCCCCCCAAAAAAAAAGCGTCCAAGCTCAACATTTTTTAACACCATGATGTCCCCAGAAGACTACAAACTCATAATTTTGGTGTTTAATGGATAGGGATTTCCATGAATATCAAATTTTAAAACAAAAATATTGTCATTTGCCCTGAGGGTGATTAGGTATTTGCCTAGATCAGTAAGAACATTGAGTCAGTCTGATGATCCCTTAGTCTGATCTAACCACAATGCATTTAAAATTATTAAAGCAGGTTTGCTTTTAAGGCAGTAACAAAGCAAAAAGTTCAGTAGATGGACTTCCTAGAGGAAATTGAGCTCACCTTTATGGCTAGAAGATTCATGTTTCAGGTAGTCAGACCAAGTCTTCCCTACAAACTCACATGTGCTTATTTTGCACGGATAACCTGTAATGGACATGTGACAAAACCGTTAGAAATGCATTAAGGAAGATACATTCGGTTTAAATCAGAACACTTATTTAGGGAATGCTACATAACAGATTAAGACACCTCCTGGAAAAAGCCCTGGTAGGGGAATTAAATTCAATAGAGCCTAAATATCTAGGAAGTGGAAGTTCATGTAGTAAAGGTTTAGCACAAAAGTCAACCTAAATGCTAATGTTCTGGCAAAAATAGCAATAAAAAAATAGAGTGTCAAAGGGGCATTTTTGCAATCTCAAGACATGACTCAGTTGCAGATGAAGGGGCGGTAGGCTGTTGCCACTCCATGTTAATTTGCCCAAAAGTAAAAACAGTAAGTAGCATTTTAGGAAAGGCTCCACTCATCCAGGATGGGCAAGAAATAAAACCTCCCCATTGAATAACTGGGTTTTTTTTTGTTTTTGTTTTTTTACACGAGGGGCAATTTTTGCTACCAAAGTGACCAAGAAAATAAATTCTCAGGTAAGCATTAACTTTTTCTAGTTCACTTCCAGTAGCATGTTAGAAGCAACAAAACTAAAGAGAGGGATCCAAAACCAGACTGCAACATTCTGAATTTAGCATCATCCAAAAAGTCTGAAATGTTTGAGGTGTGAACTCTTCTAGACTGCTGCTCTGCAGATCTGATCCATAGATACCCGCAGCTACCTCTACTCAAGATGTATAGACAGCCCTTGAGGAGTGAGACCTGTACATTCCTGGGGAGTTCTTTCTCCAGCTGCCTACGTTGAAGGCACTAGCGGGACAGTCTTGCCAGGGAGTAGCACCAGTCAGAAGCCAATTTATTTCCCAGGAAGGACTTAACATTCTTAACAGAAGCATGCAGAAAGAACTATGGGCACCTCTATCTTGCTGCTGTCGTCAGTCCATGGAGCCCAGCACTCTCTTGCCAATGTATGCACAAGCTCTGGGCACCTCCATCTACCTGACCAAGGGCTAGCGGTAAGCAAACAGCAGACTACTTAAGCAGTATTGTGCATCGCCCCAGTGTCGTAGTACTCAATACTCAGTTGAGGCAGAGACCAAAGATAGTCTCACCTGCTAATTGAGCCGGTGAAACCAGGCTCTCCAACAAGCCCAATAGATAACAGAAGTCCCTACCCAGGATAGAGCAAGAGAAAAAAAAAAAAACTGGGGAAGAGGGGAGGTATCAGGAGTTTCATATCCTGCCCTACCTAGACAGGCAAAGAGTCTCAATGCTACTGGAAGTGAACTAGAACATTTATTACATCTACAAAGAGGGAGACGCTTCACTAACTTGACATTTTAAGCTGTATTTGAAGTACCTGCATGTACTTTCTGATGACGTTTTAGCCTGGAAGGCACACAAAAGCTCTTGTCACATCCTTCAAAAGTGCACCTGGGAGATTAAAACCAGAAGTCAGTACAGAAAGCACTAGATGGAAGGGCTTTTAGTAAGACAAGTACTAAACAGTAGTCTAGAAAGTATTTTCCAAAGTTTTAACTACATTTAATGTACCCTGCTAGCAACATGTACTTTCATTCACTTGGCCGATATATAATATGCACTTCAGTATATGCATATTAACTGCACATTGAAGCATCTCACTTACTTACTTGAACGGCTGCTCGTTTGTATGCACACACATATGGACCCTCAGTTGGTTGTGTTTCTTGAACTTTTTGCCACAGTCTGCAAAATCACACTGAAAAGGGCAGGTTAGTGTCAGTATACAATTATGTACACTAAATATAATGGCATTACAATATAAATTAAACACGCCGATTGAAACATTTTGCACCAAAGGTACAGCCATCTTAACCCCCAGTTCTCAGGAATGGTATCCCTCCATTTAGTTATTCCTACCCTTTGAAGACTAGGCTTCAGTAAAAGCAAAGATAGCTTTCCCATCACCAACATTACTCTGCACCAGGGAAGGTTTTATGAGGTCATTGTGTTTAATAAAGGTCTCAAATTGTTCCAAATGTAAAAAAAAACAAAAAACCACTAGCCATAAAATTCATCTGACAGCATTAGACTGATTAGACAGACCGAGATTAGCAGAATATGTGGTGAAGGCCATGAAAATAGCAAGCTTTTGAGGTTTGCTTGAGTAAAACACTGATATTAGCCCAAAGTGTACACCTTCAGAAACAATTCAAGTTACATTTGAACTCCTAACTGAGCCAAGCTGGGGTGATTCACAAACCGCCACCAGTGTATGACTTGTTTTACGTACAGATCAAGTCACCATGAACTTACCACATACGTCTGACCGCAATCCATATGAACCCGATTAAAGTGCTTCTTCATGTTAGCTTTTGTAGAGAACTTCATGTCGCATGCCTCTGATTCACACCTGCAAGGACAATTCAGATCAACATACAACACTAAGCACAAGTAACAAATACTACCTACGTAAAAATAAGCTGTTTGCATCACATCTGTCAGCACGTGACCATCGCTTACATGCCCAACAGCACCTACCTAACGTCTAACAGCCCAACTGTTCCAGTAATTGTTCTGCACAAGCGGTCAGACTGCGCTGGAAGCTGAATAATGCAGGTTAACAGACTGGAGTCCGTTTACCATTCAAACGCTTCGCCTCCAACGAGTATACCGCAGAGTAACATACAGTGCAGAGCATTCCAAGATTTACAATCAAATTTGGTAAGGATTATGCCTTTATTGGCAAACAGTCTGTAATGGATTAAGATACTTGGACAGTCTAAAAGATTGCAATCCAGTAAGAGTACCATTTTAACAAGTCTGCTTTATATTGTTCTATGGCTCACGGCACAACTCTATACAGAGTTTGGAACAGCATCCATCAGGAATGGGACCAAGCATCTTCTCCCATGGTCCAGATACACCACTCATCTTTAACACAGGTGACATTATGTCTTCCCGATCTCCTAAATCAGGAGATCATTTCTCTTTGCCGTTCGAAGAGCATCGCTCACACCCACTTACTTGTAGTTCTTCTCTCCAGTATGCGTTACTGTATGACGACTCAAGTGATACATTGTGACAAAGGCTTTGTCACATCCTTCATATTCACAGCAAAAAGGTTTCTGCGACAAAAGGGTTTGTTAGCACTTCACACACAAAGGTCCTCTTTAAAGCCATATACACACCCCCCATTAAAACTAGAATATCAGCTGTACAGCCAAGAGGGTGCCCAACACGATGTACATACCGCTTTCATTCACACATCACCCCCCCCCCCACCCGTACCAGATTATCCCATTGATAACAATCATGTTGGGAGCATCTGACCGGCCAAAGCACTAGCCTTCATAAAATAGGCCATGTAACAGTTGTCACCTACAAAGGCATTTTTTTGTATGGTCAGAGTGTGAGTGTGCATGTCAGATACCATACTAAGCCAATCTGCCACTTAAGGACAAAGTGTGATGCACCAATCAGACATGGCCCCAAAACATGCCCCAACACGCCTACCCCAAGACTCACCAATGAGGTTAAACGTGGCTGACATTAATCACGTGGGATCCATTAACGCTTCATATACATGCTATTAAACCGTTCCCCGTGCCACCGACCTGTCACCCACCCGCGCCGGGACACATGAGCCCTACCGAGCCGGTCTTACCTGCCCCGTGTGCTTACACAGGTGCACCTGCAGCTTCCAGTCCTTGTTGAAGGACTTGCTGCAGTCCGGGAAGGAGCAGATAAACTTATTGTACACGGGAGGCACCGTAGTCTCACCCATCACAAGCGCGGAATCAACGGCTCCAGAGACTCCTACACCAACCTGGCAAACCCACGGAGCCATAAGCGCCGCCATGTGCAACTTTATCGTCCTGGAAGGGATGAATAAGCACGTACGGGGGGGGGTTGGTTGTAAGGACTCACAGCCGCCTGCAACTCATAAACGACATATAATATATGGATTTAATCTCACTATTTATTAATAATATCCAAATATAATATGTAGAGCGATGTATAAACCTGCAGTGTGACAATAAATGGTATTGACCACAAAAGGTACACCCCTGCGAGAGGAAGCAATCCAACAACCCGACAGAATGAACCATTAAGGGGAGGGGGGTCACTACATATTATTATTTAAACCGAACACAGCTACCCAGGGCCGAATAGTTTTATAAGACTCTTTTATTTCAATATTACGTATCGGTTTGTAAATTAAAATAAAAATGTGAGCTGTTGTTGAACATGTAAGTAGTTAGTATCAACTTCCCTCATCTTTTGATGGTCGGGGCGATGTCACGTGATCGACTGTAAAGGGAAATTTGATTAGCGGTTTTTCTTTAGTAGAGGGAAGAGGGTTTGTTTCTGTTCTGTACTCTGTGATAATGGCCGGGTTAGCAGTCATTATAAAATAGTTTGCTAGAGAGCCGTTACAAAGGAGTTATCAGAGATGTTATGTAATGAAGGTTTACTTCAGCGAGAACGTAGTCGGTAACTAGAACAGCATCCCAACAGAAGGGGCAGAGGCTAATACAGTGAGATAATAGGTATAGGCATAAAGACAAGATCAATAGGTCCGAGTCTTTACATCGGTGAATACAGGCAGACTAGATGAAGCAAATGGGTCTGATCTGCCCCCAAGTCTGGTAATACCCCCCTCCTCCCGGGGATCAATGGTTCCTGGAGAATTAATATTAAATTGAAGATCACATGGAGGTGACAGGTTTATGAGTAGAGAAAGGCGTTTGTAGTAGATCCTGTCACCAGGGATCTTATTGTGTGATTATTCTAGACATCCGTTGCAATGTTTCTAGCAGTGGGTGCGACGCCGGGTGCGGATGGGAGAGACGCTGGGTGCAACGCCGGGTGCGGATGGGTGAGATGCAGAGTGCGGATTGGTGAGACGCCGGGTACGGCTGGGTGCGACGCGGGGTGCGGATGGGTGAGACGCTGGGCGCGACGCCGAGTGCGGATGGTTGAGACACTGGGCGCGACGCCAGGTGCGGATGGGTGAGACGCTGGGTGCGACGCCGAGTGCGGATGGGTGAGACGCCGGGTGCGGCTGGGTGAGACGCGCTGTACGGCTGGGTGTGAAGCGGGGTGCGGATGGGTGAGACGCTTAGTACGGCTGGGTGAGATGCAGGGTACGGCGGGGTGCGGATGGGTGAGACGCTTAGTACGGCTGGGTGAGACGTCGGGTATGGCTGGGTGAGACGCATAATTTTGCTCAGAAATGTTTTAGACTTGAGAAAGGGAGAAGAGCTCTTGAAAGCTTGTCATTCCAAATTTCTGTTAGTCCAATAAAACAGGTATTATCACAAGATACTTATTCCATCTGTTATTTGATATTGACACCACTGGACTAATACGGCTACAACCTCTACAGCCTGAATGTATAGCACTGCTCACTCACGCTGCCACGTATCCTTCCCCCCAGCGGAACACAGCAGAATGCAGCGGGCGTTGCGTAGAGACTATGCACTCTAAATAATGCATCTGCATTAGCATGCAAGAGACCAGCTTGGTGCGTCACTGTAAACATAAGGCTGCAGGGAAAGGAACCATCTGATGACCTTTGCATTTTTTTTTCTTTGGTCCTCTCCATCCATTGCTAATGAGCAAAGACTCCACAGCCCACTTGATGGCCAGGCAATCTTTTCCTAGCACAGCATATTTCCGCTCCCTAGGCAGCAGTGTATGGCTAAGATAGAGTACAGGATGTTCCTCACCTCTCACAACCTGGGACAATCGGGGCTATCGAGACCGGGTGACAGCATAGGCCTGTCCTCAAGTCAGTAAATGCCACTTGGGCTTCCTGACTCCACTGAATACTGTCTGGTCCCCATGCTCTTGTCAACTCTGTTAGGGGGACACCTCAGGTAGCAAAATGTGGTATAAACCTATAGTATCTAATTCCAAGACAAGCCCTTATCTGTCTTTTTCTCCAGGTTTGAATGGCAGCTACATTATTATATAGGCGTTTGAGCATGCCCCGTCCTATAGTATACCCTAAATACTTAATTTCCGGACTTGCTAGTATACAGTTGGCAGGGTTAACAGTAAGATCGGCAACCCTCAGTGTATCCAACACAGCTTTAACTTTGTCTAAGTGGGATTTCCAATCCTGGCTGTAAATGACTCTAGGTAAGCAGAGGCATATGCAGCATGGGGTCTCAACAGCATATTTATTAATTTTTGGAAGGTAGCAGGGGCCCCATGCTAACCAAATGGCAACGTAGTATATTGATAAAGACCCTCAGAGGTCATGAACACCATCATCTCTTTAACAGATTCGTACAGAAGAATCTGCCAATAACCTTTTGTAAGGTCAAAGCAACTGAGAGACCTGGCTGGGGCCAACAAGTTCATCTTCCTGAGGTAAGGTGTATGCGTCAAATTTAGAACACTCATTGAGTTTACTGATATCATTAAACAACTGTAGAGCGTTACATGATCTTAAATTATTTAATTATTTACTCCTACCTGGAATAGTGTAGAATAAGTCTGAATATCCTATTAACATCCCTCTGACCTCAGGCGTGAGGTCAGTAGAGATTTTTACTGTGTGGACCTTTACGGTGGATGTCCCAAATGTGATGCCGAGGAGGGCGTAGCTAGGGGAAAGCCCTATTCTTATGTAAAGGTCACTGTCGCCATAATGTTTGGAAGTGTTGACAGTGCCATAGACAATGAGTCAGGTTGGCTGCTGGATGTTTGCATTTGGGCAATTAATCCGTATTGGAGATGCCCATTTTATAGCTTTGTGTCTGAGAAATGCATGTGGCATGGAAGGTTCTGTAGAACATTTCACCGTAAAAAGAGGACAGGATAGTTTTAAGCATTTTTAGATGGGCCTTTGTATGTCTTGTGATGAGAGCGGAGTCTAGGGCTCGCCAATGTCTAGGGCTCGCCAATGTCTAGGGCTCGCCAATGTCTAGGGCCTATACAGAGTGATTCAAAGTCTATGCTGTGTCTGATCACGGAGAAAAGATTAGATGTTGATGGGTGAACCCAGGAAGTTGGTAGTGGAAGGTAGACTAAGGGGTTTTCCCAGTCATCCGTGTAGAAAAAAGGCCTGATCAAGGGTTGTAATGGTGTAGTGTGAGATCCAGTCTATGGCCTGTCTGTATAAAGCTGCTTAGTAAAGTGTGTAAAAGTCTTTGTGTTTTGTTAGAAGCGGTAGTGTTTGTATGGAGTTTAGTAGTCTTGGGAAACTTCTCATTCTGAAGATAGCGGCCCTTCCAATGAAAGATAAGGTTATGTGTTGCCAGGATTTTAGTTCATAGAGGCTAGTGATCATATGAGGCCATTTATTATCACATTGTTGTTTGGCTCCTTTTTAAACCATAATGATAACAGATCTCACCCAAATGGCCCTGATCAAAAGTTTACATAACCTTGAATGTTTGGCCTTGTTACAGACACACAAGGCGCTGACATACGAAGGTTAAAATGGTTATTAAAGGTTATTTTCCCACACTTTTTATTGCAATTAGTGTCTGTGTATAAATAGTCCATGGGTTTGTTAGCTCTCAAGTGGATGCACTGAGCAGGCTAGATACTGAGCCATGGGGAGCAGAAAAGAACTGTCAAAAGACCTGCGTAACACAGTAATGGAACTTTATAAAGATGGAAAAGGATATAAAAAGATTTCCAACGCCAAGGTCAGGTGAACCAAAAAATATTTCAGCCACAACTGCCAGAAGAATTATTCAGGATACAAAGAAAAAAAACCCTGGTGCTCTGGAAAAAATGGTGTGGTTGTTTCAAGGAGCACAATACGACGATACTTGAACAAAAATGAGCTGCATGGTTGGGTTGCCAGAAAGAAGTCTTTACTGCGCCAATGTCACCCGGTTACAATATGCCTGACATCACTTTGACATGCCTCACTGCTTATGGCACACTGTATTTTGGAGTGACGAGACCAAAATAGAGCTTTATGATCGCTTTCATAATGCCTTGCTGTCAAGGTATTCAGCACCACCAAGGTCTGCAGCAGGGGCGATCAAAGCATAGCATTGTCCAAAATGTCTTGGTATGCAGTAACATTAAAATGTTCTTTCCCTGGGTCTAGCCCAAACCCTGATGAAGTGATGTGTTCCAATACTTTTGTCCATATAGTGGTGCACAAAGCAAGGTCCATAAAGTCATGGTTGGTTGAGTTTGGTGTGGAAGAAATTGACTGGCCCTGACCTCAACCCCATCAAACACCTTCGGGATGAACTGGAACAGGGATTTTAAGCCAGGCCTTCTCCAACATCAGTGTCTGGCCTTACAAATGCCCTAATGGATGAATGGGTAGAAACAATCCAGTAACAAAAATCCCAGAAGAGTGGGAGCTGCAAAAGGCTATAAACCTCATATTAATGTCCATGTATTTCAAATGCAATATATAATCACAATTGAGTAGGTGCCAGTCATTGAAATGACGTGGCCAAAATATGCCTTTCCCATCCTTTCCCCTTTTTTGTCTTTCACTTCTCTATGCCCCTTCTCCCTGCCCCTTAACCCATGAAAACTATCTTACTGTCCCCATTTGCAAACCTTGCCTGGCAAGTTGGTGGCTTTTCCTGCTCACTGAGTTTGGTCTACTGAAGGTAACAAAAGCCCTGTTCCGCAGTTGGCTTTTATAAGCACTATTCACTTATTCTTACTCAGGAGTAAAAGACTGAGGGCATCCCGAGGCAACACATAACCACATATCTGTGCTAAAGAGACCTCTGCCAACACAGACTCATCTCTTTTGTTCTTAGTATAGTTGTATTAGGAATTTTGGTTATGACGTGGACATCTTCCACCACTGTACATCTCTTGCTCCACTTGGGTAGACCTAAACAAGCCCTTTTCTGTTAGTAATCTACAATTCCCAGGTACAATTAAAGTTACTGACAACTGGTGCCACCCCTAGAGCTACTTGCTTTTTTAAGCACCCTCCTATATACATGTTTGCTGATATAAGAAATAACCCACACCTCCAAAGTGTAACTGTTTTGGAGGACCATTCCTCAGAACCCAAACCCCATTCCTCCTCTCCTGATATCTCCATTTCCTAGAATGTTTGTTGAGTACAAGTGTACCACAGAGTTTCGCAGGCCTAAATGTCACAAGAGACTTTTAATAGAAGGTTAGTGCACTGTCCTGTGCAGAATATCTAATATGCTAATTAGATCATCAATGTAAGCCATGTTTAATATCTGGCATTACAATAAAACAGGAAATTAAAATAATCAAGGCGAGTTACAGGCTTTAGCAAAGTGAGTAGAACACACATTATCAACAGGTAAAATTAAGTTATTCATCCAATATGGTAATTAGTTACCAGTGTTTGTGTGGCACCAGCAATTATATCAACAAGCTCTGTGCCACTAAACTATTATAACATAATACACCGCCTCAGATTCATTTACAACTTGGCGGGCATGTGCTAAAGGAATGGCACTAATCTGCAGTAATGCCTTCTAATTATTGCTGCAACAGTCTGACTTCAAATGCCTGCTACAAAGACTACGGTGCCATTAATATAAGTAATAAAGCCATGTAAATAGATTTCAGTGCATAATGTAGATGGAATAATTAAGTGATTATATCCCCAGGGAAGTGATGACCTTTGCGTTGCTAGCTGAATATCATCAATAACTGTATTCACATTTAAAATGTGATTATTCAGACTTTAAACGGAGTCTATTTAGTAAATCAAAGATTAGTGCTTAATACCAATTACTCGGTGTCTTTTCACATTAACTTAAAATACCAGCATTTCTAGATAATGCGAGTCATTTTACCAGCAAGTTTTAAAAAAATATAACGGAGAGCTAAAAGGTCCTGACAAAACAGTATTGTAGAAATTGATTATTGTTTATATTTTATGCTAAATATGCTATACAATGAACAAAATGATATAAAGTTGTCATTTAAGAGGCTAAAAAGTATCAATTTCTGAAAATAGTAAGTAGACATTTTAAAGACATTGAAGGTACTTAGATGGGTAACTAGAAAATAAAATGTATATATATATATATATATCCTTATGTCATAGGTTTATACATTAGAAACTGGAAATATTGTAAAGCTTGTCGGCTATACGTAGAATAATAGCAGCAAAAAAAATTCCCCAAAGAACTCGTTACATCAACTCAATAGGTGTTATTTATAAAACATGATAGTTGTGCAAGTTTGAAAAGTGGATTGTGAGCAAGACCCTCTTTACCTAATGTACCAGTTTGCCTTCATAATATTAAAGTGCACATATAAAAGCCACAGGTAGCTTGAGAGGGATTTAACAAATCTGTGCTTTAAAATGTAATTGAGTGAAATTAAAAGATATGGCAAACAAGCAAAATAGAGATATATAATAATAATAATCACAAGCCACGGTTCCTATTAACTTCTCAACTACTGACTTAAGGCTTAATGGTCTCTGTTTGGCTGAGTCTTCCGTGCTATATTTTTTGTGCAGTGGTATTATAACTGCCAACTTCCTATGTTATGGAACTAGTCCTGTCAATATTGACTGGTTAAATAAGTCTGCCAACCCTCTGAAGCACTTTTAATAAACTATAAACACACAGGCTTTACATGCTTTCCCTATTTCTCTTTTATAATCGAGGTCTCTCTTCTTCCCTGTCCTCTGTAAAATCTTAGCCCTATCCAAGGGGTTGGGGGCATTGGCAGAATATGGTGCAATGGAATCAAGGAATTTCTTGGGACCAGGGGGTAAGAGACCCCTCCTGCAGATGCCTATGGCTGCTATTCTAGACTTGTGTAGTCAAATTACATTCGATGACTCCATGGTCAGCCATATCTCTCTTTGGCAGACAGCTACAGTATGTGTAGGAGGCTTCCTGTAAGCATGGCCAACCACCCACCTTACCCAACATGTCCCCTCGCAGCACTCCATTGATTTTATAGCTCCCTGGGCCGTAGAGCCCCTTCGGCATTTGATTTCTCTTTTTTAAAAATAACATAAAAAGCAAACATTTACCATTGTTTTGAATTATAACCAAATTCCCTGGCCTCAGAGTCACTGCTAACCTCAGTTAAACTCTTATAAACAACAAATTGGTCTCTATATATTTATAGCTGCATGGAACTCATATATAATGCTATTTCAATCAATTTATTAAAAAAAAAAGTATAACACCTTCTGAAAAACCCATCCTATGTTTATAGGACAACATTACCCAGACTCATGTTGAGACATCCAGTTGTCAGACAATTTTATAATCTGTCATATTGATCTTCATAATCTATAATATTACATAAAATATGTGTAATAATA
This sequence comes from Spea multiplicata, assembly GCA_009364415.1. NCBI lineage: Eukaryota > Metazoa > Chordata > Amphibia > Anura > Pelobatidae > Spea > Spea multiplicata. The sequence goes on along the minus strand of VKOC01024465.1, from coordinate 9,215 downwards.
AGTAATAGAGTGACAATTAGGCCCAACAAGATAAACAATACAAATATGTGTTATCATCTATTAAAAATTAGCTAACTAAAATGTAAAATTATAACCAAAATAATAAATATATGAAGATACGTGCCCGTTTTATAAATCATTTGTTTAAAGGACCTGGAGGCTCTACCAATGTGTTGTATATAAGGACATAAGAAGTAGTATATAACGTAACATAAATTTATTCCGACGACCTTATAATCTCGTTGAATAATGAAAAAAATTAATTGATCCAAAGAAATTCTGACCTGTCTTTGTACTAGCGAAATGCGTAAACTAAATGTTAGGTTATAGGCTAGGGGGGCTACAAAGCTTTTTAACATTTCTCATAAAAAAAGTAAGAGCCTTATTTGATTAAAAAAAAAAAAACCTTTGAAAATATTTTTTTGTAATTAAAATGTCCAATATTGATTTATCATCTTTTATATAGATGAGGCCTGGGGGTTATATTTAGTCATAAAAGCAAATTAAACATAATCCACCTTATTTTGTTATTTGAGTTATTCTCTTGCCCTTGATATTTAAAATCTAGGTTCTCCATGGTCTAACTTCTTTCTATAAACCTGTCAGTTTGAGCGCGTGCTTTCTAATCTTGCTCAATTGCATTACATTGTTTTAGAATTTTTTGGAGAAGACCGGAGGCAGATAAGTATACTTAATAAATATATATATATCACACAAAAGACATAATGCAGATACATGCATATACAGATGCTTAAAAGGCACAACCACGTGCATTCATATAGAAATAGCCCACATAAATCCACACACATAATTCTATTTATTAAAGACAGGAGAGTTTGCTTTCAACTCCCCACTTTACTATTCATTATGAATTATGGCGGGTTCTCCATTAAGAAGGGTGCGCTGGATAATGCATAATTGAATGGGTAAGGAGACTTGGAAGAAATCTCATTGATTTAAAGGATAGCGGAGATCTCCCTGGAGCAGATGTTCCCTGGAGCTGGATCTTTATAACGCGTAATGTTAAAGTCATGGTGCTGACAGCACATTCCTCCCGCCAACTCTCCTAAACTAAACCCCTCTGACTGTCATGTGACAAGAAGTGGGCTGCTAACTGTTATCACCATACTTGGGGACTTTCTGGTGACCCAGAGCCCCCCTTGCAGGAGGTTCTGCTGCCATTGATGGGTGGTCTCGCTGACGTTAGCATTGTTGGAGGGGAAGTGGGCAGGGAGTGTGGCATGCCGCAAGGCCATTCCCGCTACACAGAGCGACCTGGAGAAGCAGCGCTTCCCAGGTATGGTTATCACTGATCATGTCTGTCTCTCTATAGATAACCCTGCTGCAGGAGAGAAGCCCATACCACCCAGAACAACTGTATCCCAGCAATGCAAATACATTCAATGCACTGCAGCAAGTGGGGGACCCTTGACACCAGAGGCCCCGGGGCAACTGGCCTTTTTGTCCCATTGTTAATTCTCGCCTGGTAAAGACCTCACCCTCTGCCGGGTCATGCTTCCCCTTTGCCTGTGCTGCTACTGGTCTGTTCTGGACTTGGTGGTGGTATATTGGGTATGCTATCTTTCAAATGTCTATTTTGCATCTAAATTACCGGGTTGTGCTCAGTATTCTGATAATTATCAGTCATTCCTAGTTGTAAGAGTGACAACATCCTTGTGATGCTTGAGCCAACAATATAACACCAGGGGTTTACATAGTTACATAGGCTGAAAAAAGACATGCGCCCATCAAGTTCAGCCTTTTCTCTATCTGTTAATTTGTTTGTTGGGTTACTTTGTTTTATGCATAGAAAAGCTGTTCGATTTCTTTCAGGATATACTTCCTCATTAACCATCCTTTATCGAGGGGAGGCTAAGCCCTGCTTGTGACGATTGACCCTGCATAACGCAGAATACCAGCAAATGTTTGCTTGATTAGCCTCATGTTTGATACCAATTTCAGCGCAAAGGGTTAAGTCCAGTTAGTACATGCACCATTTTGATATAATATAGTGAGACAATAATACATTTGTTTCCACAGCATTTCATACACAATAAACTTGCTGTTCCTTTTCGACAAAACAATAATTGTGCTCTGAAATATGCAGAGGAAATAAACAGCAAATCTATCATATTTTTATTTCATCTGTATTTGGAATTACATTAAAAAATCCGATTTGTGTTTTAGTTTCTCTAGATCCTATGTTTGTGTTCCAACGTGTTATATGTATGTAATAAGAAAATAATATTATAATGGGAAATGATAAAACCTGCGCTCTCATCCATATAGAAGTAACAAATTAGTTCTTTGGGAAGTATAAAAAAACCTATTTTATCTATTTAATTGCAGAACCATAATAGACATTATAAGTGTTTTTTTTTCTTTTCTTTTAATTGTCCTCCATCGTGTTAATACATATAACACAATATTTTTATATTTTCTAATATATATATAATATATATTTTCTAATTTTTAAAATATTTAGCGACCACAAAATAACTAAAAAATGCCATCTTATTCTTTGTGCCTCTCCAGATGTGTGGAAATGTGCTATGTTTTTATTAGTTTTTAAATATAGAATTTATATTTGTTATACATTTAAAAATAGTATCATAAGAAAGCCCTATCTGTCCTTTTATAATTTGTGTTGATACACTAAAAACATTTTAAATGTTTTTATGTTATAATATTTTCATCTTTTGAATATAATTATACTAAATGTTACATATATATTGATCTAAAAAAAAGTAGATTTAATAAAAAATTTAAGTGTTTCTCCCCCCCCCCAAAATCATACATTTTATATAAAATAAATGTTTTGTTGGACTATAAATCAAATAGTGAAATTAAAAGAAAGTCCTATATGTCCTGAAAAAAATCATTTTTTCTGCATACACCAAATAACATTTGAAATGCTTTTATGTTCTAATATTTTCATATTTTTCTATAGTCGTAATAAATGTTACATATATATAGATATCAAAATAAAAAAATGTTAGCGTTTCTTTTCCCCACAGATCATATATTTTATATAGCCATATAAATAAATAAATATTTATGTTGGACTGTACATCAAATAATGGAATTAAAAGAAAGTCCTATATGTCCTGGAAAAAATATAATTTTTCTGGATACAAAATTTTTTATTCAGAATAAATGTTGGACTAATAGTGGTATTGAAAGAAAGCCCTATTCCTTTTGGGGGGAAAAAACAATATAACATTTCTGTGAATACACTAAAAACGAAAAAGAGGAATCATGGCTGAACAAACACATGTTAAAAATGAAGAAAATCAAGTTTTTGTAAATACCCTTAATAATGAAGCAGTTTAAAAGCATTTTGACCCCTTCCTGTAAGTGCATTAGTAGTTACACAGTGCCACCTGCTGGCCATTTCATACCCTTACATAAATGTGCAACCAAGTAGGGAAAACAACTACAAGAAAAAAATGGATAGTAGAATAAATGTGATAAAAGTACAATGTAACCCCAGCTGACAGCAGACGGACACAAGAGGACGTCCAGGTACAAACATTATTGCTTTCCGTATCCCAAAATAAAAGCATTGAGAGACACTCAGCACACTGGCTAGAAGTTTGACGCGTTTTGCACAGATTTGTGCTTATTCCTAGGCAGCCTGGGGCTGGGACTGTTTAGGAATAAGCACGTTTTTTGGGCAAAATGTTTCAAGCATCTAATCTGGGGTCTGTGTGCTGCCTGTCTGGATTCTTTTATTTTGGGATTTGGGTTAAAATAAAGTTTGTAACTTTTTTACCTGGACGTCGCCTTGTGTTCATCTGGTGTCAGCTGGTGTTACACTGTATATTTATAAAGTCTTTCGCTGGGATCTGGAACTGAGTCCTACTGGCGTTGAAGAACCCAGATTTATTTTGGGACTTGAGCTGGTGTATTGAATTCTTATAGCAGTATATATATATATGGTTTAATATTTATGATATATGTCAATATGTTACGGCTCAATGTCTGTGCTGTGCAGCCCTTCATTTCTCCAGTCTTATACCTCGCTACTTGGATTAAAAAGACAGTGAACCTATGAACCTATTCAGAGCTCATCTGAGGAGGGGACTTCTGAGGTCATGAAAGTTTCGTGAGTGCTTGTGCAATAAAAAGGTATCGCTGTAATCTGTCTGGATATTATCATGACGCTAATCCCGGTTTTATAAAACAAACGCAGTGACGTCATTTTACGGGCGGTATTCTGTCATCTTATTCTTTGTGCCTCTCTAGGTGTGGGGAATTTGCTATGTCACTTATTGGCAAATATGATGATCTACAGATTTATAACTTGTGAGAGATTTACACAATCACAGCTTCTGTCATTTTTTTTTGTTGTAACAATGTGAATGTTTTCAAACCGGAATTAATAATCTTTTATCTTGGTATTTGCAATTCACAATTTAAATCGTTGACATAATTGATTAAGCTTGTAACTAGCCTGGCGCCAAGTTGAGCTCATGTCTTGTTAATGAAATCTAAAAGCAGAGGAGGCGTCAGCCCCAGCCGGCAGCTTCGGTATCAGTCGTGTAAAGTGCAGGTGAGTGGCTTGCTTAGGGTGGTATATTTACCTACAAATGTCTGTGCAAACAGGAGCCTTTCCTCAGTCCTGACGCTCACAGATGTCCCGCGCCTGCCAAGGAAAGATCCGTTTACACAGTAAACTAGCTGTAATTTGGGCAAATATTGGTATGATTACTGTACATGGAAATAGATAATTATGGTCAGGTGGTACGCACTTACTTCAATACACAGTATGCAAAAAAACCCCAATAGATTTGAAAGCCATCAACATATACAGAATTAACTAACTTGTTGTCATTTGATAGGTATCTTGCATGCAGCAGGTATAAAGTAATGCCATGCACAACCATATGACAGTGACATAACCGAATAGCTCACAGGGGCTACATGCCAGGGCGACCTGTACCCATCATGATCCCTGATCCAGTGGTCTTGCTGGGACTGGTCTCTCTTTTCGTGCCGCCCAGTAGTCCATGTGTGTAGAAGCACAGGGCGTAGGATGTCATTTATGAAATGTTATGGACGTCTTATCATGGTTCATTTGTCTAGATAAGATGGATTCTGAAAAGCACCAATCCACTAGTAATTGCTCATGTGAAATAATTTTAATGGTCGATCGTTCCCATTTTATTGCACCTGCTCTTAGCCTTCGTTGCACATCTACACTCTGCTGTATGAAGGTTACCTGTGACCATCGAGATGCACAGCAATGACTGACCTGAGCTCACCTCCGAGAATTAACCCCTTAAGGACAATGGGCGGTCCCTAAACCCATTAAAAACAATGCATTTTGAGTCCGTATATGTACGGGCTTTGTCATTAAGGGGTTAACCTTTTCCACTTCTAGAATGGAGATAATATGTCAATATGCGCACGGATTGGCAACACTGGAAACCAAATGCGGGTAATTCATTAAAGAGTTTGGGAAACTCTGACTAAGAATTTTTTTCTGTGGTTGCAGCAGTATTTTAAAATAATCTTTTCAATATGGTGGATAGGTAATGGAAATAACCAATTGGTCTGCCCTTTTTGAGTACATTTTGACTTTAATTCTTTCGAATAGCTTCATTTACATGGAGTACTCCCACCATGTCTACGCGTCTTTTAAATTCTACAAACATTTATAACCTGTTGTCGATTCAAACAGGCTGCTGCTACATCATGTGATTTTTTTTGGGGGGGGTAAAATAGGGGACAAGGCAGCAAGAAATCATATTGTGTCTTCAGTTATGATGTCTTCATACACCTGCAAACAAGGCTTAAAAGTTGATGTTTGTGTTGAAAACGATTATTGAAAGCTTATGTAAATACTATTAGTCGGCCAACTGGTCATTAATTATTAAACGCCTTTCTGCTGACTACTTTTATATTGATTTTAAAAAAAAAAAAAAAGATTGGAACCTTTCTGCATGTATTGAGTTGGGGATTTGATTTGTTCAAGATACGAGAGACGGCAGCTTGTCTCGGTGAAAATCATTAGGGTTGGTCTATGGAAAGTTCTATATGACACAGATAGACATATACACAATGAAAGTCCTATAACACAGGGTGATTGTGGCAAGCATGTAACAACTGTTGCTGATAAAAAAAATATATATATCATTATTTTGTCAAGAGGTTCTAAAATATCTGAACTCAGTTAAAATAAAGTTCAGGGAGCATCTTAAACAGAGCCATCCCCCTATGTAATTATGAAAAAATCCAAGGAAAACCGAACCCATAATATATATATATATATATATATATATATATATATACATATATATACATATATATACAAAGCTTTTATATTTCTGACGCATTTGCTTTTTTATTTTTTTTTATGCATTTTAGTATAATAACTGACGTTACAGCGTTGAGCACACTGGGGTTCTAAAGATATCCTGTAGAATTGAGCATTGGTAATGATTACTTATGTTACAATCTTAATTTGTAAAAGCCATAGCGGCACCAGCATTTACTTTCTTTTCTATTTGTCAGTTTGAGGATGTCACACCTGGGCACAAGGTAATTATATGATAATGCTTTCAATGTATAGAAAGTAAAATGAGTTGCATTATTTTATAGCTGATGTCTAGTAATAACAATTAAGTAAGTATATTTTCTGACAATGCAAAAGTTAATATTTTTGTTACAGAGGAAAGTTTGAGTTTTTTTAATGAACAAGTACAGGAACCTTAACACTTTTATCTTATAGGATGGTGACATCTAGTGGACATTATATGCACTGCAGTTGTGTCAATACAAACATGGTAGATTTTTCTTTGCAGCTGATTCAGAGGTAGATAGTCCTGCATGCACACAGATATATGTATGTGTTTTCGATGTTTATGTATGTATGTATGTATGATTTGTTCCTAATGCATTTACTTGCACACAAGTTATAGAGCTTGTAAGTGCAGGCGTGTTAAGGCAGTTAAATGTCCCTGACGCCCCTGTTAAAGAAGAATGTTTGTTGTCCAGTGATTCATACAACTGATTGGCTGCTTGTTTGCTATGGAGTGTCATTTTTTTTTATTCTTAACAAAACTATTAAGCAACCCTTACATGTATTGAATATAATGTTTGCACGGTCATTCCGTAGAAACAGAATTTGCCAGCAGATAAGAACCATTCAGCCATTTAAACCTTGGGCTCATCTTAGATTCATCAAGATGTTCCTAAAGTAGTCATGCCTTCCGTTGACAAAAGAAAGGCGAGGGAATGGGCAGAGAAAAGAATACGTCTGCAAAAAAACCTACTGGTTGCGTCCAGAATAAGAACATGCGCCAGCAAGCCCAGAATCCTGGCAGATCGAGACGCTGTTGTTTAGAACCGTCCCTGCGAGAACTACATCTTAAGTAAACTTGCTTCTCATAGAGTACACTAGATGTCTCTCTTCTCTTACGCTGGCCTTCTTGTAAGTGGAAAGAGGATGATTTCTGTGTTTCCAGTAATGTGTATTATGGAAGGAAAAGTTATTTTTAAAGTTAAGGCTCTTGAAATACACGTTTGTTTATAGAACCAAAACTTTTTTTTTTGTGCGGAAAACATTGTGTTCCTCATTAAGAAAAAATGTGTGTCGCCCCCCCCACTGATAGTTCATCAACAGTGTGTTTTTCACAGTGGTTTCTCTCCAAATCTGTCAAAGAGAGTAAAGCAAAGTACATACTTAAGAAGTATATTTAGGTGTTACTGGGGTGCTTGGGATATGACCAGATATTTTGTGTACAAAGAAATTGAAGTTTGTGACGCATCTGCAAAATGCAAATTCTACATTTTATCAATGTTTATAAAACAGCAGTCTCGTAAAAGATGATTTAGTCAGTCTACGTGGACACAGACTTTACAGTATGGCAGTGTACCTCGGTTTGAAAGGCTTTAAGAGAAAAGTCACATTAAAAAAATGAACGTTAAAATAGGGTGCTGTATATAGTATTGTTCCAGTAAACGTCCTTTATCTGTAGACCTGGGTGAATCTCTGGTGCTCACGCACCGCTCTAAGCTGACTCTTCATGGAAATGTTACTGAAGTCCGTTCTTCCACAGAGTTTTATTAGTCAGAGTGTCCAGCTGGGTGATTTAACATTGGGTCGCTGTATTGTGTGTTGTCTAGTAGATTGGATAATGATAACAGAGCTAGAACACATACAAAGGACTCGTATGCTGCTACATGGAAACATTATTATTATTAGTTGTTTAAAAAAAGAAAACAATATTTTTGGAGGAGAATTCTTTCATTTTTGTTCAGTCCTCCTTGTTACAGCGAGAACGCTCAGATATACCCGATGCTGCAATATTGGATACACACAAATAAGACAGAGAGCGCTGGGAAAACCCCAGCTTGGATGGCTTTCCTAGAATCGGCAACACATTAGACTTATAGGAATCCAATTCTATTTATCTATGGTACATTCTTTCTAAATCGCAAAGTGCAAAACAATTAAAAGATGTAACTACGTATTAATAACCTGCTAACTTTAGCCTGTATTAAACCGCGTATAACCATCCTTTCGCATCTTAGCTGCTCGGTCCTATATACTAAGGCTGCCCTTCCCATTCATTCCTTTAATGCTTGCTGGGGATAACATTTGGTGGATAAATTGGCCATAACATTTGTCCTTGGACTGCAAAATTTACAAACAACTTAACCTGAGCTGTGATTTACAGTCCCATGCATACAACTCAAAACCAGCGTTCCTATGGTGTTCTCATCTGACATAAAGCAGAAAATGAAATCAATGAATGTTAAACACCTGTCCATGTCCCAGCCATTTCCACCCATGCTCTTCCTACATCATCTTTTTTGTATTTTGTAGTTCTTGTTTGTACCTAGGAGTATCTAGAATGGAATCAAGAAACAAGTAAGGCAGTTGGCGATGCCTATAAAGAACGTAGACTTCAAAAGGTACAGGAACATTTTTTCACAGTATGGCCAAACTTTTTATCTGTTTCTAGCCACATGGTCCTAATTATCATTGTGAAACGATTTGATCATGTTTATTGTATCATTATCACTATATAATGTTATTTAGTCTGTCACTACGCAAGACAAGCTGGTAATCAGTAGCGTTCCTAGCGGGGGGGGGCGGTCCGCACCGGGTGCCGCTCATCACGGGGGTGGGGTGCCAATGCACCCGGCACCCCCCAGAGACGGATAGTAATGTCCGCCGCTGGAAGAGCAGGTCCTCCAGCTGC